>VDFB02204162.1:0-27051 GCA_007258455.2 Sequoia sempervirens | reverse complement strand
AAGAAAAGAAAGTGAGAGATGATGCTATAAGTGGAGTTGAACAAATGAAGTCAAAGATTCTTCAACTTAAGAATTCCATGGAACAAATATAATTTGAAATAGATGATAATGAAAAGGAAAAAATAGATCTTAGAGCAGAAAAAGAGAATCAATTGGCTGGAGACATGAAATCCCTATGTCAAAAGATCGAAAAGTTTTGTAAATAACTTATCAAATAGAAAACATCTACATTCTCTAAGCAGAAAGACACTCTCAATGTTGAGCAAAGAGTGGCTACAAAGCTACACAAAAGTATTTTAGACATTCAAAACTCTATTGAAAATTGGATGGTGCTATCATAAGGGTTGATGAGGGAGCAGCTTCTCCAAAGCTACAAATAAAAGATATGAAATAGAAGGTAGAAGCTCATGAAAAGGAATGTTAGGGGAGTGATAATAGGTAACAATAATGGGGATGAGCAAAAATGTGTGACTGGTCAACTTGCAGATGCAAAAAGCAATAGTTAGAACTGTTGAAACTGAAGTAAAACAACATAAACACTACAATTAACCACTTGGAAAAGAAATTAAAAGATTAAATGAAAATTCTATCATCAAAATAAAAAGAGTTTAATTAATGTTGTTGACACACAAGTGCAATATAAAAGACAAAAAGTTGAAAAAATAAAGACAACAATGGAATGTGTGATTTTCAAGACATTCATACTATTTTTTAACATTCCATGTTGCTGAACCATAGGTGTTAAGAAGCAAGCAACCCACTGTGAGACAACCCCTTACATTTAAACAAGGAGATTCAAATAATTGAAAACCACCATTGTGTTTTCCAAATTACAATTATTTTGTGCACTTTTTTTTTCAATCATGTGAAATTTAAACACAATAATGGAATGTGTGATTTTCACGACATTCATACTATTTTGTAACATTCTACATTGCAAAATCATAGGTGTTAAGAAGCAAGAAACCAGTTGTAACACAACCCCTTACATTTAAATAAGGAGATTCAAATAACTAAAAACCCACATTGTGTTTTCCAAATTACAATTATTTTGTGCACTTTTTTTTTCAATCATGCAAAATTTAAATACAATAATGGAATGTGTGATTTTCAAGATATTTGTATTGTTTTGTAACATTCCATATTGCAAAATTGTAGGTGTTAAGAAGCAAGCAACCCATTGTGAGACAACTCTTTACATTTAAACAAGGAGATTCAAATAACTGAAAAACCACCATTGTGTTTTCCAAATTACAATTATTTTGTTCACTTTTTAATCATGTAAAAATGAACATAACAATAAATGTGTGATTTTTCTTTACCATTATTCATACCATTTGTAACATTCCATGTTGCGTAAAATTGTGGTGTTAAGAAGCAAGCAATCCACCATGAGACAACCTTTGCTTTAAACAAGAAGATCCAAAATAACCCAAAACCAAATTCATTACAAGTCTAAATTATAATTATTTTGCACTTTTTTTTTCAATCATAGGAAATTTAACACAATAATGGATTTTCAAGACATTCATATGGTAACATTCCATAAAGTGCAAAATCAACAGCATAGCAAGCTTAATCTACGTTGAGAGAAAACTATTTAAGCGAACAAGGAGATTCAAATAACTGAAAACCACCATTGCATTTTCCAAATTACAATTATTTTGTGCAGATTTTTTTTCAATCATGTAAAATTTAAACACAAAAATGGAATGTGTGATTTGAAGACATTCATACTATTTTGTAACATTCCATGTTGCAAAACCATATGTAGCAGAAGCAATACAAACTCGCATTTCTAAACAAGGAGATTTAAATAACTAAAAAACCACATTGTGTTTTCCAAATTACAATTATTTTGTGCACTTTTTTTTTTCAATCATGCGAAATTTAAACACAACAATGGGATGTGTGATTTTGAAGACATTCATACTATTTTGTAATATTCCATGTTGCAAAACTGTAGGTGTTAAGAAGCAAGCAACTCACCATGAGACAACCCTTTACATTTAAACAAGGAGATTCAAATAATTGAAAACCACCATTGTGTTTTCCAAATTACAATTATATTTTGTGCACTTTTTTTTTTCAACCATTCAAAATTTAAACACAACATTGGAATGTGTGATTTCAAGACATTCATACTGTTTTGTAACATTCCATGTTGCAAAACCATAGGTGTTAAGAAGCAAGCACCAGTTGTAACACAACCCCTTACATTTAAACAAGGAGATTCAAATAACTAAAAACCCACATTGTGTTTGTGTTTTCCAAATTACAATTATTTTGTGCACTTTTTTGTTCACTCATGCGAAATTTAAACACAACAATGGAAGGTGTGATTTTGAAGACATTCATACTATTTTGTTAAACTCCATGTCGCAATACCCTACGTGTTAAGAAACAAGCAACCCATTGTGAGGAAACCCTTTACAATTAAACAAGGAGATTCAAATAACTGAAAACCCACATTGTGTTTTCCAAACTACAATTATTTTGTGCACTTTTATTTCATTCATCCAAAATTTAAACACAACAATGGAAGGTGTGATTTTGAATACATTCATACTGTTTTGTAACTGTGTACAATGGAAATGGAAATGGAAATGGAATCACAACTTCCCTTATCCACACCTTAAAGGGGAATGAAGGAAGAGGAATCCAATTTCACAAAGTTCACACTCAAGAACAATTCTATGAGATTCTAATGCAATAGAGATTGAAATATGTCAAAGGAGATTGTTCGTAAGGCTAGAAATTGATAAAGAAGATAAAATACTAATGCAAAACTAAGGAAATGTAAAATGTTTGAAAACACAATGTGATATGCAAAATGACCTAAAAATGCAAACAAACTATAACAAAAATTAATAAAACTATAGAGGTGCACCTGGAAACTAGAAAGTGATGGAAGACTCACGAAATCCTACATAAATACTATTGAATACCACACTAGGACTCATATGCCAGAGTTGGGCTACTTAGTCCCTATTTTAGGAGAATGCTTGAGAACAAGTTTCAAGCAAAGAGGGTACTCAGCTGCAAAAACCACTTTCCGGCTTTTGGTAATGGGACTAATACACCATTGATGAAACTTATTGAGTTCACAAAGGGTTTCAAGACCTAATGTGAATGTCTGTTGACCACAAAGAAAACACTAAATCAAAGGCACAAATAAGCCAAAGTCACAAAAGGAGGACCCAAAACAAGGCAGAAAAGAGTAGAGGGTTACTTTTTTGGTGTCACATTTAGCCCCCACTTTAGTGAGGAGGATGAACCTACTTGAAATCACTCTAAAGTAGAATAGCATTCACATCAAGAGGGTTCCCACTGAACCAATGCTAGCAAGATGGGACAACAACGATCAAGAGGGGCAATCAAGCCCCCAGGATCAAGATCTCATGACAAACTAACATAAGCGCAAAGGGAACATGCATGATATATCAAGAATAATGACAAGGAACAAACACACAATTCCAAAGGTGAAAGAGAAAAGAAAGAGAAAGAATGCGTTAGATCAAACTGACCATTTTTCCAACCACGATAAGATCAGATCTAGGCTATTTATTCTAGAAAAAAATGCCTTTCGGTCGGTAATGAGACTCATGGCTATCCACCAAATTGAAGACCTACTTGGTGAGCAACACACTCATGGTGAGCCTGCACTCACACACACACAGGTGGCTATGGGGAAATTCATGCCTCAAAATGAGCTTCTCACTCAACCATACCAAAGTTATACCTCCTAATAAATTTAATAAGGCACCACAAAAGAAAATGACTTTTTGAGCTTCACGAGACAAGCAAAACTTTGTATGCTTGGAGCTCATGAACAAATGTGATGGCACCACAAGCATGAAAGTTGTGTTATGCAAGGTGGCCATATAACAAGAAATGAAAAATGCAACATGGATGTTAAAGGAGTCTTGTAGTTTGTGCAAGGGTCTTTAACCTAGGGAACATTGTGCCTAATGTTTCCAAGAGGACCGATCAAAGAAATGAAAAATTTACAACTTAGGATGCGGTGTGTCACATCAAGCCACTAAGAGGAATGTAATATGCTAAAATAGATCAAGCTCATGAAGGATACTACACCCAATGTCATCCACAAAGAAACAACAAGCATCATATGAGTAAGAAGAATTTTGAGAACGAAAAGGAAAAATGCAAAGAATAATGCCAATGTATGCCCCCACTTTAAAGGAATTGCTACACATCGTGTTGTGAGAAATTACTTTAAAGTAGTAGAATGAAAAATGCAAACAAAAAAGGAAGACATGAGAGCCAACTTGGAAATCCATATGCCAAGTAATATGTTTCTGAGTAAGGCTATGTCATGTGAAGGAAAGGAAGAAGGAAAGAAAGGAAGGGGTTTCCCCCAAAATGAAAACGCCTGAACACATAAGGGATCTATGGTTGAGTTCAGTATGTTCTTTGCACAATATTGTTTAAGAGAGCTTAGAAGCTGATCGTAATCCCCACAAATACATAGGAGTGGAAGAATGACCTGAGAGTGAAAACAAAGAAAAGAAAAAGAACTGCTTTGAGATTGACATGGAAGAACATAGGGTTTCTCAATGTTTTGTGTATCATCCCAAAGGAAAACACAGAAGCAAAAAAGAAAAAGGAAAGGCGAAAGAAAAATGAAAAGCTTTTGGGTCAACATGAAGGAGACATGAATGTCTCAATACCTTGCATCATCCCTAAAAGGAAAACATAAGAAAAATATAAAGAAAAATAAAATCCTTTTGGTTCAACATGAAAGAGACATAAATGTCTCAATGCCCTGCGTCATCCTCAAAAGGAAAACACAAGAAAAGACAAAAGAAAAGGCGAAAGTAATGTAAGACATAGAGAAGAATGAAGGTACAAATAGATGAATATCACAAAGAGAGAGAACATCAAATAGAACATCATGGGGGATCACATTACGTACATGCAAACACACAAAAGAAAAAGAAAAATAAAATACAAAAGACTAGTAAGGAAAATGTGAGTCAACCGTCGAGCAAGTCATCTTCCTCCCAATCTCAATTGGTATAAGCAGAAGGTGAATAACACAACTAAGGGACAACAAAAAATGCATTACTAGGACAAGGCTAGCAACTTCTTGCCCCCACTGGGTGTAAGGAAAGAATGAGCCGAGGTAGGTGATGGGAAAGGTCATGTAATAGTGAGAAGGGAATGTTCTACAACTATGACATGACAAGGAGTTGGAGAGTGGTTTATGGGTTCACTGGATAGCAATTATTTCCATTGAAATGATACTTGCTTAGTATTTCTTTCAATGTTTGAAACTCATCACTTCTATGTCCAAGAACATAACGATATGCACAATGTGGAACGTTGGCATCTTTAGGATATATCATCAACCTATTCATAGGTGGTAATAGTATGAGTCCTTTGTTTAAAATTATTTGCAATTTCCTTTCACATTCAGGTGGTGGACGGAGAGGAAACTTTAGTTTTTGTAACTTGTAAGGCCTCTTGCATTTTCTAGATTCACCCTTTTCTCAAATGGAAGGAGGAGGACCAAAAGCGATCCTCTCATCCTTGTCATTGTTATCAGTCAAGGGTTGCTCTCGGGGAAGGAGGACATTCAGATCGGGAGGGAATCAAAGATCATTGTGCCATCATTACAAAGCCTCAAATATTCTCTAGGAGGCTTGCAATTATGAGAGGGATCTAGATACCCTAATCCTGTTGTGTTTTCATCCTTTGGATTTTTCTCTAAGAGTTGATGAATGTCATATTCAGTTGTTGTGTCACATCCTTGTTTTCTCAATATTGTAAAACCTTTTCCATAGGTTTCTTCAAGGTTGATTGGAGTATTGGTGAATTTATTATCATAGAATGGTTGAGTGGTTGTTTGTTTAGAATAACTAGGTTCACCTTGTGTAGGGAACTTAGGTTCTACGTTTTTTTTAGGATGTAAATAACCAAACATATCAGGAGGTGGTACGGTAGGAAGGTCTTGTTGTTTCATAGACAGATAAAAGGATGCATTAGCTTCAAGGTTGTCAAGGCAATCATTTAGGAACTTATGCATGCTTTCATCATCTTCTCCAATGATGTTAACATCACGAGAAGGAAATTCATGAGGAGTTGAAGGAGCATGTGGAAGTTCAATTTCATTAGGATCAATTCCAAAGTCACAACTTGACATGTCAACTAAGGATTTTAATGACATCCAAAGCTTATTAAAACACATATCCATGATGTAAATGAATTCAAGTAAACTAAATGCAAGAAAGTGAATGAAACAAAAAATATAGAAATAGTAACAGAAAGGAAACAACAACAAAAAAATATAGAGAATGAACTAGAAATGACAGAAATTGTAGTGCAAAATGTGCAACTGGACTGTCGCCTAGGGTGACAAATGAGTCCAGGAAGTGATTTTTTTGAAAAAAATTAGAATTTTTTAATTGATTTTTATGCTTTTTAGGTTTTCAGATGTAGATATAATATGAATATGTAGAATTTTGTTGATTTTTAATAAAATGAAGTGCAAAAATGCAAGCTATATGAGCTTTTCACTAATGCAAATTTGAAAACCCTAGAATGCAAATTAAACAATGTAAAATGCAACACAATGTTAATGTAAGTTATTCCTAGGATGTAAATGCACTTGAAATTAGAAATACAATGTTCTAAAGTTGGGTTCACCAAAATGTGTACTATGGAAATGGAATCACAACTTCTCTTATCCACACCGAAAAGGGGAATGATGGAAGAGGAATCCAATTTCACAAAGTTTACACTCAAGAACAATTCCCTAAGATTCCAATGCAATAGAGATTGAAATATGTCAAAGGAGATTGTTCTTAAGGCTGTAAATTGATAAAGAAGATAAACTACTAATGCAAAACTAAGGAAATGTAAAATGTTTGAAAACACAATGTGATATGCAAAATGACCTAAAAATGCAAACAAACTATAACAAAAATTAATGAAATTGAAGAGGTGCACCTAAAACTGGAAAGTGATGGAGAGGAGCTCTGGAATCCTACATAAATCAATTTTGAATCCCACTAGGACTCATACACCAAGCTGGATGACTTAGTCCTATTTCGGGGACATTCTATCGGAATGGTTTCAAGAAAAAGGGTACTCAAAACTACAAAAACCACTTTTCAGGACTGGAAGTGGGACTACTATTCCATTTATGGTGACTTAGTTCACTTCCAGATTTTAGGAATTTCAAAAGTTCAATCTATAGCTCCTGGTCTGCACTTCAGCTCCTGACAGGTTTTCGGATCCGAAATTGCAAAATCTGACCTTTAGGTGTTCACCAAGCTTCTTTTAGTGTTTTGACCACTTTGAATGACTTTGATGATTTTTTGAAAACTTTTCACACCTTGCTCTTTGACAAAATTGCACACAAAACCTACAAAACACATGTAAAGAGGGGGAAAAGTGTTAAGGGTTAGTGAATAGGGGTTTGACTTGGTCAAACCTCGGTTTGGTAATTAAACCCTTGAAAATGAAATGAAATGAAATGAAATGAAATGAAAAGAGAATTATTAATGAACAACATGCAATTCTAAAACTCACCAAACCCTTGAAGTGGAAGTCTGAAGATATGCAAGTAGAAGCTCCAATGGATGTAGATTTGAGAATGCCTAAAATGCTTAAGTGAATGAATGACTGAATGGGGGTGAAATAAGAGGGAAAACCCTATATTTATACATGATTATGCAAAATTTTCTGAAAATACCACATCACAAGCCGACCTCAAGGCTTAGAGAATAATATCCCGCTAGAATTTTGAAGTAATTTTTATTTTTGAGCCAAATGGGACTAATTCGCCCCTAGTGGCGAATGGGTCCCACTTAGGCATTTTAAGTGGGTGTCAAAAATTAAAGTGTATTAAATGATGTTTAACGGGATTATTCTCAAAAATACACTTAAGTAAGTCTTGTAAGTGTATAATGGGGCCATTTAAACATAAGAAAGGGTCAAATTATTGATGACAAGCCTAGAAAAGTGTGAAAGTTTGTTACAACAATTTACAACACTTTGAAATAAGGCTTGGTAAGTGATAAAAAGAGGTTATTTAGGTGAAATATATTAATAAGGTCCTGAAAAGTGTGAAAGTGTGTTACAACACTTCACAACACTTTTGCAAGGCATCATAAAGCTCTTATTGATTCACAAGGGTCCAAGACCTAATGTGAATGTGTTGACCACAATACAACACTAAATCAAGGAACAAATAAGCCAAAGTCACAAGGAGGACCCAAATGAGACATAAAAAGTAGAAGGGTTACTTTTTCAGTGTCCACAGTAACATTCCATGTTGCAAAATCGTACATGTTAAGAAGCAAGCAACCCATTGTGAGACAACCCTTTACATTTAAATAAGGAGATTCAAATAACTAAAAACCCACATTGTGTTTCCCAATTACAAATTACATTGTGTTGTATAACCCTCTACAACCTAATTGGTTAGCACCCCTCACCTTGATTTGGTCAGTTTTCTCCTCCAACTCCTCTACGTGCACTCCAAACTTCAGCTTACAATGTGTAGACTACAAAAAAGCACCTTGATTTGGTCGATTTTCTCCTCCAACTCCTCCACGTGTACTCCAACCTTCAACTTTCAACGTGCAAACTGGAAACTCATCGTGTTTTCACCCTTCTTTCTCCAAATAAAAAATGCAAACATTAGTCTGCCTCTAATTTTCTCACACCAAAAAAAATCTTTGAAAGCAAAACTTTAGGTGCATGCCATGGGACCCAGTTTTATCAGCTGGCAGGAGGCGAGAAAACCGACCTGACGAAATTGTTAACTCCTACCTACCTTTCCTGGACATTTGGTCCCATCTACCAGTTTCGTCACTTTTATCCCCCATCTATCGGGCCCCACACTATGATGTCTCGTCATGTTATGTATGTTTCCATGTATGTTGTTATGTATGTTTTCATATGTTTTTGTATGTACATAGGTGTGTTTTGTCTATGAGTTAGCCCTCTCCCTTAAAATGGCACCCTACACATGTTGAGGACTTTGGAAACTTTTCATATAAGATGTTGATTTTCAATTCAAGTGCTTAAAAAGAAATTTTGTGGAGTTAAACATAGAAGAATATTTAAATTGCATGTGCCATCCTTTGTTCGCATCCTTGGATCCCTAATTACTACATCTATATGAAAGAGGATTTATAAATAAGAACAATTGTGCATGCCATAATTTTTTGTGTCTTGTATAATCATTTGTTGGATTGTAGGAATCCTATTTGAATTTGTGTGTAAAAAAATGACACCCATAACTATTTTGAAGTTCAAAAAATTGTTTCTCTTAGATTTGAGATTAGATTCCATATTGAGAGATGAGCTCCTATTTTCTCTCTTGCTTTTTTTGGGGGGTGGAGATACATTGTACATAATTATATTTCCATAAACATTGTTTTGATATATATAATTCTAATGTAATACTCTCTTTTTTGCTTCATAAGAAAGATTATATTAATAAACTAGAGTTACAAGCACACAAATAGGATGTAAGACCCCATGTATGTACATAATATCAACCTAATTTGTTATATGTTTTTCTTGAAGTAATAATTATACATATGTTGGATGATAAATAAGGTTATCTATGGGAAATATCCTTGCATTTTATTTTGACATTATGTTTTATGGTCACTATCATGACAGTGGAATATACTTGTATATTGTGAAATACAAATTGAAATTTAAATGGATTATTTTAAAGTTTAGAATGTTTAGCTAATAGATTAATGTGATGAATAATTGTCACTTATGATCATATTGGTAATGTGCAGGAAGATAACGGTGCTAGCATGAGAAGGGAGAACCATCAAGTGCAAATCAAGAGACTTCTTGAGGATATAAATTTAATTCCATCTGGGACTTATAAGCAAGTAAAGTTAATGTATTGGAGGGCTAAAGTTGCGAGGGCATTTAGTTGGGATTCATGTGAGGTGTAAGTGGGGATTAGGTCTTGGAAACCCCTAGTTAAGTTTGAAACTCGGATGGAACCTTGAGTGAGCTTTTAATGAGAGTGGTTGGTCAATTTCTTGGGTGGGGGTGCAAAAATAAACTCCCTAGGGTCTATACCATAGTGGTAGGGGTCAATTAGGCATAAAATAGTGCCCCTAGGACATGATTTGACCTTTGATAAGTCCTCATGATGGAAAGTGGCGAGTTTTGGATAGAGGATGGGATGGAAAGATGGAGGGGTTGTCCAAGTGCATGTTTCCTATTTAATAAGGAAAATAATCTCATTGATAAATGTAGGTACACTTCACATCTCCCCACCTAAATTTGCAAGTTGCAACTCCTATATAATTTAGAGAGGATGAATGAGTGGGGTGTTACCCACTTCTCCTTTTGGAGGAATTTGGTGTAGATTGGAGAGAAAGGAGGAAAGGAGAGGAGTCTCCCTCTTAGGATATGGTGTCCAAGATAGATTGGCTTGGAGAGGAAAGGATGATGGAAGAGCTCAATCCCCTCATCTAAACAAGAAGATAAGTTTCTCTACCTTCATCATCCTTGTTGATTTGTTGTAGGAGGGTAAAATGTGGTGTGGATCTTGTTGAATATGGAGTGTGGAGAGCCTATATGTATGAAATTTGATGTCTTGTTGTTTTGATCTTTTTGGAAATTGTTTTTGAAAAAACTCCACCTATCATCTTGGGGTTAGTAAATTTCTTGCTCGGGGGTATGGCTAGAGCCCACGAGGCTCCATGACGTCATTACGGTAGGGTGGAGAGCAAGCCTTAATCAGTTTTGTGTGTTCTTCATTGTAATTCTTTAAACTCATTTGTAAAATGGAAAGCTAGTGTTTTGTTGTAACACGAAAGAGATTGGAATAGAGCAAGACTCATTTCTTAGCATGTAGCTTATGGCTTCTCACTACAATGGTAGTATTCAATGTTTTGTTTTGGTATTCCTTTTTAAAAATGGAAGAATGTAAAGATAAGGCAAATTTCATTGGTATGAAAAAAAAATAAAAATAAAATGAGTCAGTTGTTCTCAACATTATTTATAACAATGCAGATTGAAATACATGAGTTTTCTATTATGCTTAAATGAAGAAATATGATAAAGGAAGTTAGATGCATTATCATGCCATGTAGGGTATTTCAATATATCCTTTGTATTATGGAATTTTTGGTTAAGGGATCAATATCCTACTGAAATTAAAAAGAGAGACTCTTGAGTTTGTAAAGAAAGTGTCTAGAATAAAGAAGTACTCTTATGTATTATTTGAAAGTAGCTGTGTATAATCATTTGCATTTCTCCACAAATGGCACAACGAATATTTTGTAAGGAAATTAGCGATGAATTGATGTTATAACGAGTTACTTACTAAGCTGTTGTTTCATTGTGGCATTAGATGATAGTCATAAAACACTGAGGTATAAATCTGCTCATAAGGTTTAAACACATATATACGTACAATTAGAAGGATGAAGAACTGTGACCTTTTCATTTGAAAATGGATTGCAAGGAACGATATTCTAAATACACCAAACATTAGGAAAAACGAGAATAAGATTTTACTCATAACAATAAAAGAAAGAGAGAGTGCGGCCCTATTGAAGGGGCAAGCCCACCGTGAGCTTGTGGAGAGAGGCGTTACCCCTCTGGTGTTTTAACACATTTTTAATATATATTTAAAACTCTCATGCATTGCCTCTCCTGGTTTCTCACAATAGTGGGCGAGTTGGATAACTTTAAACATCATTTGTGCCTGTATGGGCGGGCGATTAGTAGCCTTAGGGTCCTGAAAATCAAACACGACAGAGAAAGATAAAGTTTTGTTAGCCTCATCCCCAGGCTAAGGCTCTTCAGCACAATGAGGATGAGTCACAGTTGGAAGCAAACAAATAAAGAAAAAAATAAAAAAATAATAAAGATCAAATATAATTCTTAGTTTAATAGGCCTGGTACAACAATTTTTATTTTCTTCAGTCATTTCTTTCCCCAGTTCAGGCCGACTTCTCTCTGGCCGCCACCATTAGTGTCAGGTTGGTATTTATCACCTCTACTGTGATAGGAAAATAGAGGTAAAGTTAGGAATGATCTAATACGCATTCATTTGAGGCAAGTATCTTTCCTTGAACACCCATCCCTTCAACTGATGACTGTGGATTTTACTGTTCCTTTCTAATGCATGTACAAGAAAATCTGTGAGGAGATCTATCTCTTTTGGGGTCAAGTGGTGGTAGTTAGTTCACCCTAGCAGTCGCCACATTATATTATTACACACGCTAGTCATTAGATGCTGGAAACCAACATAAATGCGACCACGTGGATAGAAGCAAAATGTCTTTAGAAGTCTGCGGTGAATCAGCAGACAAGATCTTAAGTCATAATGTCGCCTTTGCATTTATCAACAAACAGTATGGGCTGGTAGAATAGTGGAGTTAATGCGCTCAAGCCAAAGTCTTCCTAAATTTATTAATTTTGAATGGTTGTCTACTATCGTGCTCTGAAGTTAGCGTCATCCATTTCATTATTAGCATCAATGAGATAAGATTGTAGATTGTAGTCTTTTATGGCCATAAATTGAGTTGTCGCGCTGGCAATTACTACAAACTTTTAGCATTTCTAACGCCCTTAATGTCTCCATCTATTTACGGCGCTGAGAAGACATCTATGAGTATTTTATATTAACTTAGTAGTGGTAATTGTCATACGTTATGCCTTCTGGGGATTGCAGTCCCTGGTTATCACTGTGGAAATTATAATGTGAGATTTGGAGTCTTCGTGAAGAAATTAAATACTGATATAATAATGTAACCTTCCTGTAGGAGAAAAGTATTGTAGATAAATAATATTCCTAAGAAGCCAGATTAAATAAGAAAAAAGGAAATGTTCCAATGTTTTGAAATGTCAATTGAACAATATTATAATCATCTGCAATGACATACTTCACTGCCTCACTCAATGATTCTAGATCATCACTTATGCCAGTATTTAAATAATTTATATTTTGGATCAATCTGACTGGGAGATTATATGATATAAAACTATGTATCAAATTATATATTTAAGCATTAATGGTAATAATTGTATTCCTCGGATTATTGAGTTTGGTGTAGGGGGTTATAGAATGTTATAGAAATTGAGAAATTAATAGCAGCTATATTATCGCTGCATTAGAGGGCTGGTAGATACTTTAAAAGAAGTGCTCACCGTTGAAAATAGTCCTTTAAAAATAATCTACCTCATTTAAATTTTCATTCTTATTTTGCTTTCCAAGAGATAACCCATTAAGGAAGGTTAAATAAACTAATATAAGTTCAAAACCCAGCAAAAATCAATGGAGCAGTAGCAAATACCATCTCTAAAGGAAAATATGACCTTTATTTGGAAGCTACGTCATGAATAAGGAAATTTCACCAAAGGACATGTGTATGGGTGTTTTATGTTATCTATTTGAAAACCATACTATAAACATTACCTTTTAATTTAAAAATACTCTAATGGAGTCTAACCTGAATACGTATACTTCTCCTTTAAGAAGTACTTATATTATATATATAGATAATTCAAATAATAAATTTAACATTAATTTAATTATATGTATAATTCTCTTATAAAGTTTATTTATTAAAGATATATAAATATAAAAGGAAAAGCAAACAAATAAATATATAATAATTGAACAAATGAATATAAAAATAATAATTTGTTATATTTTTTTAGAAAAAGATATATACTAGTATTTATATCCATCTTATTTGTAATATTAAGTGTATCGTAATAAATTTAATAATGAAAATAGTAGTAATATAATGTGTAGCACTAATACAAATGTTAAGTGGAGATTTGGTTAATAATCAATTCATTTTGAGCTTTGGGGTTGGCAATGAGAATTATAGTTCTCACATTATATACCTAACCATATTAATATTAAGGATGATGTTAGTGTTAATGTAATATATAATAATTTTGGTTAGCATCAGTATCCATGATTAGTCTTAATCTTGCACATAGGATTAATATGAAGCGTAGTTATACTGGGTATTATCACCCTAACCATGGATGGAATTAGAAAACTATAGGTTGAGACTATCGGGTGTCATTAGTGTTAACACAATTAATAATAATCCCTAGACAACAAAAAGTATATTGAGCACTTAAAGGGGATAAAAGGGTTGTTACTATTTATTGTAGAAAGAATATGGACATTATAAAAAAAAATGTCAATACTTCAATCAAAGGTAAAATTAATACCAAGTTCAATAATAAAATAAATGTCATATCATAAATAATAGTGATAATCCTATAAATAACTACCTTAATATTAGTATGGTTATTAATACTAGCAATAGTGGAAAATGTTGCTAACAAAAGAAATATATGATTCAAAATTCAACACATCAATAATAACAATTAATTATGTTAATATTGCTTTGAGTGAATGATAATGTTAGAGAACTATATTAGAGTATTTCGGTTTTAGAGATCTTAAATTTTAATCTACGTAAATTATGATATAACTATATTAGCATCAACAACTCTATAAATAAAACCAGACCTGGTCATGACATCTGACACTTGAGGAAATGTGAAGGTTAAATTTATAAATTAAATAAAAGGTGCATTGGTGGTGATATTATAAGTAATTCCATCTGACCAACACTTTTGGTAAGGATTTAATTCTTCAACCTATAATACTCGTCTATAGAAGGCAGTCATTGTGACCTAGCTAGTTGGTTTGTGTGAAGTTCCTCATTAATTATAAATTTATCTTTTAGCGTTAGGCTTTCAAATTTGCAAAGGTAGTTGTTTGTGTGTGTGATGGGTTGCCAACTTATGTTTAAAAAAAAAAAAAATTATGTCAAATTTTTGGGCATTACACAGGAAAACCAGAAAGGGCATCAAGCACCAACCATATTCACCAACAAAAGACCCAAAAAATCTCCAACCAAACCCCCCGACCACCAATACCAAAATAACCAACTAGATGAACCAGGAAAAAATGCCCAACTATTGGAAATCTGCAAAACAGAGTAGAGGCAATAACGCAAGCTTTCAAAACCCTAAGAAACAACCTACCACCTAAGGACCATACACCACCGCTGAAGGAAGAGGACACCAAAATTCACCAAGACCTGACGTTTATAGAAATCAATTTGCCTTCGCAAAGGCATCAAACAACCCGACCCATTCCATGTCGCGGACCTCAACCAAACAAAATATTTTCTTGAGAAAATTGACTGCAACCGTGGAAATCATCCTATGGTGCATAAGAGTTGTCCCCTTTAAGTCCAAGAGAAAAGGAAAGATCTTAATTACCTCTCCCAGGATCTTAACCAGCTCCAGATCACTCGGACGCAGGGCTCCTTTGCCGAGAATCAAAACTTTTAACGCCTCCTCCAGACCACCCAGAAGTTCCTTTTTGAACAATTTAGCCATCAGGAGCTTAGCTACCACCTTGGGGACCCGATTATCCAAAATGGAAGTGAGAAACTACAACGCCACCTGTGAGTTTGTACAAAAGTACTCCTTGTGTTCCAGATGCCCCAGATGTAATACTCTTTATGCAAGTTAATTTTCCAACATTTTTTAATATGAGATTGGATGAAACTTAATGATTGTAATCCCACTCACTCAATTACAATGATGCTTCTTCACCTGCAATATTCAAATTCTCAAGCAATACTTATCTCTATTTGGATTATTAAATTATTGAGCTTAGTTGTGCATCGTAAATAACTATCAATATTGGAAACTACAGTGTAACACATCAAATCGTCATGATTGTAGTTTGTCATGCTTTTACTTAAATAACCGTATTTGTTACATTTGACCAGAACTTCTTAAATGTGTATGTTCAGAAGCTCCTAGTGATGCACTTGCACTTTCTCACATGCGTTTTATATCATAAGTCAAAATTTGTAAGCAGTTGAACCAAATATATATTTTGTGTTTGATTTATTCCTCTCTCAAAATGAACTATTGATATGAAAAGATAATTAATATTATTGTTCAATAGGTAGAGATAACATTTAAATTAAAATAAAATTATTTGATATAAAAGTTAAGGATTAAGAGGTATTCATATATAATATATAAATTTGTAAAGGAAAATAGATTTTTCTTATATTGATTTGGATTATTTAAAGATGTATATTGTTAAGTATAAATTAATTTAGATTAAATAATAATAGTTGAAATCGATAAATTTGATAATTATGATAGTTATTTTAAGAAAGTAAATTTATAAGATAAGAGTACTTATCTCTATGGTTGAAGGATGATTGTATTTAGACGTAATTTTTAAATATTGTAATTTTTTTCTTGAATGTATGATCACCCTATCAAATGAATGTCTTGGATTTTGAACTAGGCCTTCATTCTATCTAGGGTTGAGTTTGGTAGTTTGAGTGGGATCCACAATCATGATCCTTTGCCTCTAAATTTAACCCCACACAATGCACAATTCTTCCTTGTAACTCACTAGATTGGCATTCATATACTTTGTTGCTTCTACTAATGTGAGGGCTTGTGATATTTTTTAAAATACATTGGAAAGGTTTTAGTTACAACACAAGGAGACGCATTCTCCTTGGTCAACCCCCATAATTTTGTATAATTTTTTTAATATTATAGGTAAATGTTGTAAAATGAATGTATGCAGATTCATTAATCTTATTAATATACTAAATCCAAATATATTGCTATTGATTGCTTATTTAAGGCTCTAGGATAAGAAAGGATGCATGAGAGATTATGTGGATTGTTTTTCAATGAATCTATTCAATGTCTTTAAATACTACCACATTGCATCAAATTTTGTAAAATTTGTGTTTAGTGGGATCATAATTTTATTGAAAGTTTCTAAATACTTTTCAATGAATTTATTTTGAATATACCATGTGATCCTAGCATTTCACATCCTTGCAATGATGCTTGAATGCTAAAAAAAATAGAATTTTACTCAATTTTTTGCATTTTAAAATGTACTACCAAGGCTAAACCTTTGGGAGTTTGAGGTTTGGGTTTTGAATAGGGATTTGCACAAATAAAAAATGAATTAGAAAGTTTGAAATAATAAGACATCATGATTTACAAATTATGCATATAATAGAAAATGAATTAGAAAGTTTGAAACAATAAGACATCATTCTTTACAAATTATGCCTATGTAACTCAAGTTTGAAAGTCTGGAATTCTATGATTTTAGAGTTTGGAGATCAAATGTTAGGTTACATCGATAAAAGATTAGGTTTGAAAGCACAATAGAGAAGACTCTAAGAATTTCAAACTCCTATTATTATTTGTAATATTACAAATGTATGCAATTTTAACTTAGAATCTGACTTGGAATCGTTTTGGAGTCTCACAACTCAAAAATTAAGATAAATGAACTTAGAGTTCAGTGTGTCTAAAATTTAATAAACTTCCTATATTTTTTATTTGATCACTCAAAAATAGATGATGAAAAAATACTTAGGTATTTTGAAGTAACATAAGCATGCCAATTAGGGATCCAATAATGCAAACAAGGGTGGCACATTCAAATTAAAACTTGCTCCAAGTTTTACTCCACAAAAAATATTTCCAAGCACTTGAAATGTAAGAAACCACTTTATGTGGAAAGTGTCCCAAGTCCTCCACATAGGGATTTATGTGTGTATGGATGATTAAAGGCTAGGGGAATGATCCCAACTTTAAAAAATATTGTATCATTTGTTAATAAATACATGTATCAAGGAATTTCCTTAAAATGGAGACAAAAATTAATAGGAAACAAAATGGATATTCAAATTTCACCGTTACAAAACTATATATTTATGTTCCACATAAAATTGATGGATGATTTTAAAGATAACAAGTAACAAAAATGAGGTAGAAAAAATGTAAATATTTTTCTAGTAAAAACACACAAAAATGTGTAAGAATGTCAATTTCAAACCGAACTCATAGTACTAGTGTCTACTTTAGTTTGATATCTTAGTTAGTGTTGCCCTTTCTTTTTCAATTAGCCACATTTTTATCTTTGTAATCTTTGCCCTTTCTTTTTCATTTAACTGCATTTTTTTCTTTATAATCTTTGTCCTTTATTTTTCATTTTAGTATTGATAAATCCTATACCTTTGTAAAATGGTTTGATTGTGTTCAAGATATTTACAAAACTATTCAGACCTTACAATTATACCTTTAATAATGGGAAGTCTTAACCCCTAAAAATGAGACAAATATAGGGTAGGTTCATTCCTTTTATCTTAATTTATTAATAATAATATAAAATAGTAAAGTGAAAAGAGGTGGGAGGAAACAAATAATTAGAGAAGGTGATGCATAAAATTGGTTTTGATTTAATATTTACTTAAGCGCAACAATTGAAATGTAAGAGGTAAGAACATTAACTCTAATAATTGGTCAAATCATCCACATTTAACATATATCAAGAGAAAGAACATATATAACATTAAGGAAATACTAGAATACATGTGAAAATCAAATAATAATGATGAAAATATTAGATTTAAAATTCTTTACAATGGGCTTTGAAGTCTTGTTTAAAGATAAAAATTATGAGAGTGCTTTCAAATTAACTTTCATGCCTTGTTATTTATCAATTGTTATGTATCTTATATAGGGGTCTTCACTTTGACTTCAGTGGCTATGCATAGAACTTGAAGGATCCTTAATACATGTCTTGGCATATGACAACAAAAATCAAAATTGACTATAGGACCTATGACACATAGCTTCAATGTCATCTCATCTACAATCCCTTTAGCACTGCTTATGTCACTTTTCCTCATACATCCTCTATCAGCGATTGGTAAAAAATCTTGTAGTGCCCCTTTTTACATGGCTATCCTTTGTGAATGTTGACTATCTATTCCAGTTCATGTTGTTTAATTATAGCCTGTCCCTTCAAAACCATAGTCTGCCTTTGTGATTGTACAATGATAGCCTTTGTGGCTATCCTTAACACTGTCCTCTTTATCTTATTCATGGGCTTATCTTCCCAAATCATTGTATTTACTTGTTATGATCACCTATAAACTACCCTCATATACATTCTAAAGGCCTTAACAATAATAGGGTCAATAATAATTATCAATATTTCTATTTACTCTTCAATTTGTTAGACAAATCCCCTTAAAACTCTATCTTAATGTCTTAGCATGTTTAACTATCATGAATGTCATCTTTGAAACCACTATCATTAGTGAACTAGCATTTTGGTTTTCAATATTGTATCTCTTACTTCCCTTATGATAATACTTACATACCCTCTGCCAACACACCACTATGTTCTTCCTTTCTTATCACAGACCTATACCCTTTCTATCTTGTGACACTATTGTCCTTTTTCCTTAAAAATGTATAGATGTCTTAGTTAGGGTTTGAAAGGTGGTATGGTTTCATATTCTATTTGATATTATATGTTGTGGATTGTTATTACATGAATTGTTATCATGTTGATGACATGATCTACTCATATAGTCTATCTCTTGACTCTCATGGACTATCATACCCTTAACTATTAACTTCACATGGACTATCACCAATGCTTCCTCTAGGAATGTTTGTATGGATCTATGATTAATCACCTCTAAAAACCTTATATGCTTTCAAAATTCCTTAAAACAACATTTCTAAAGATAACAAAGATTTAATATAGCTTCATATGACATATAGTTCTACAAGTGTAAGGATTATACCATTGTGTTCTACATCTTTTGGGGCTTTGAATGCATGGAGGAAGTGTAAATGAACTCCTAGGAATCCTCTTGATTTTGGGTAAAAGCGCAAACCCGTGTCACACTTTATAAAGGAATTGGCCAACAACAAAAAAAAATTGAACTTCAACCACATAAAAGTGGTCTTTATGTTTTGAATTTCAAAATGGTGTAAACTAATGAAATGTAGAACTTTTAATGAAGTTAATTCCTGTAATTTTTTTAATTTTTAAAAAAATTGTTTTCATTATGTTTTTATCAATTTAAGGACAGATTTTGGAATGCTGAAAATTTCAAAAAAGAGTGACTTCACGGGACGTCAAGAAAAAATTGAAAAAAACTTCATTTCTTCCTTAAAAAAAATTCTCCAAATAGGTAACTTCAATATCTTGTGCATGGAAAAAAAATCAAATTTTGATGTATATTTTTCTTGTAAGAATGTTTTAAAGTCAAACCTGTCAAAATTTGACAATTTTCATGGGACGTCAACTATTATCAATTTTTTTAATCATTTTCAAAAAAAAATTATACCCTTTTGAAGAAGACTCTCTCCTCTTGTGCCCCATATAATTTTTTTTAAAAATTAATATGTTTTACTCTTTTTTTAATTTTAAACCTACTTGCATTATTTTAAAATAAAATATATTAAAACTAATCAAAATATTAAAAAAATTATATGTTTGGATTCTCCACTCTGAGCTCTACAAAAGGGTATTTTTCTTTTTTGCAGAAAAATCATTTTGACTGGAGAAATACTCTGCCAAAGTTGAATGTTTCAAAAAATTCTGAAAAAAGGTGAGTTGGCTGCCAAGTAGGATGCCAACTAGACATGCTCGACCGAGTATGTTTCAGTTGAGCATGTTTTAGCCAAAAATTGCTCGATATTTTCAAGCTATAAATACCAAATATGCTCACTATTTTCACATTTTTGGCTGGACATATTCAGCCAAGTGGCTTTTGGCTAAAACCTCTTCAACCGAAAAGGTACCTACCACATTGGTGTCATGCGGTTTCAGCCGAAAGCCACTCGGTCAAATATCTTCCGACCGAAAATAGTCCGCTCAGAACTATTTATTTGGCCAAAAGTGTGACACACTGTTGTGCTTTTACCCTTTCTTACAACGTGCCACAACCTTTGCTTTTGGCCTTGTAGTGTGCCCAGTCTTCTTCCTAAAAGTCAACAATGCAGGTCTTAGTTCTACAGCAACCATCTACTAGTCCCATGAAAAATGGAGGACTTATTTAATGCCAATGTGTTAGAAAACCATAACTCCTCATGCTATGTGGGTGAAGGGAAAGATAAAAGCATAGGTTTTTTCTTGCTCTTTGGTGTTGAAATTTGGTAAAATCTTGTCTTTTTCTCAAATTTTACCTTTGGCACCTAAGACTTTGTACAATTAATTTAAGCATTATTGAACATGAATTAACACCCCCTTAATATTTATAACCAAAGAATTTAGCTTAATGAAACTACCTAAATAGTTTCTTATGAAACCATTTAGACTAATGTGGTGTAAATATCAACAATATTTGAATATGTAATTTTTTAAAGAATTATGGAGAAAGATACCATCTATCAAATATTCAGGGATTTTTGTCTACTGCTCCATCAAATCAATAGTGTGGCAATCAATAATATTAGATGGGGAAGAAAGAAACAATAATGTGATTAAGGAAATGGAAATCCTCAATGTAATATTTTAAAGATCCTAAAAAGGATACACTAGCCATTGTGTTGGCATGATATTTATCTTTGTAATATATGGTAGTGATTGTATAAGATGAGAGGTGACTAATAAGAGACAATACTAAATCATGATACAAGAAGATATTATCTTTCTTAGCCTGGCAAGTACAAGTGGCTTAGTGAATTACTAACCATGAATCACTATAAAATAGCCAAATAGTAAATACCAAAACATAGTACAATGCATGATCCTACTAGAAGAGAATTATACTCTACAATATCATTAGTATAAAGAAAAATGGATGAAAAGAAAGAATATGTTTTTTGATGATGAAATCAAAATTACTCTATCTCGATGTTGCTAACCAATTAATTTTATCTCCTATACATTATATTTTGGTTGCTTTGGTTATGTTGGTTTAGATAAAAAGACATGCACGTGGATAAAACATGAGGACATTGGGTCATTAGGGTTATCGATTATTATTGACATTTACATATCATTTGATGTGGGTCTAGATTTACTATGATTTTTTTTTTTGGAATTATATGAGTAGACATGCTTATGTGACTAGTAAGATAAAGATAGAATCAAACATGTGTGTACCATAAAATATGTGACAATGGTAAGGTATATTTCACTCAAGTAGTAAATAAATAATTATAAAAATTCAATGGTATGTGTCATAGGTAGGGTGAAAGACTAAAACATAGTAACACTCAATTTTATATTTAGTCATTTAAAGGCAATGATGATCAATATTTCTTTGCTTATCTTGCATCATATGATTATATTATTACTTAGCATAGGAAATAATGGGTTGAAACATTAACAAATAATTTAATATGATAGGGAATCCAGTGCCTAAATCATATTGGTCATAAAATTGTTATATGAAAGAATTCACATGGATAAATTTTATTAAAAATGTAATAAAAAATTACCAAGTTATTTGAGGACTTAGGTTTGATGACACCACTGCATTGTATTTTTAAGACATACCTTATACTCTACCCTTCAAATCTATGTGTCAATTTCCTATTGTTTGAGGTAAAAAGGTGAAATATATTCACTTGTAACTTATATTTTTCCATTTAACACTTTGCCCTTGATCTTATTTTTATCAATGAAGACCATTGGATATGCTTATCACTTAATGAGCCTTGACGACATAAGTGAGTGATAGCCCCTCCATAAGATAATTTAAGTACACTATTGCACCTATTAGTGTATGTCTTTATGCACCATTTGAAGTGCATATCATTCCCTTAGTGCTTGAAAGAAAATTGTTTCCTTCAAGGTTTATATCACCAAGTATTATCATGCTTTGGAAAGTTAGAGATTGATGGTAATTATTTTTTTGAGGCATTAAATTCCTTTTTTGAAAAATAGACACTAAAATAAAAAACCATCTTAAAATCACCTTTGTTTCTTGAAACCATTATAAAAGGTGGAAAAATACCTCTTTACTAGAGGGATTTTCTTCTTGTTGTGTAAGGTGATTTGAAGGCATGTCGGTGGTTTATCAATACTCAATGGGTTAACTATATCATTGGTGATGGTGTGGTTGAGTGAGGTGTTTCAAATGGTTGTTTAGGGAACCCCCTTATAATTATGTCCATTATGGGGGTTGGATGGTGGTCTCATCACATAATTGGTAGCTTCTTGATTACTCTTGTACAAACCTTGCCACAAATTAAAGTGAAAACTATACAAAGTAAATACCCTAAATTTTAAAAAGATACCTTTTATATGATGTAAATTTTCCCATGCAAAATGATGCTGGTGAGATGTTCCTCATTTATGTAGAAAATATTCTCTATATAATATTACAAGTGGTACATGATTTTTATAAGTGTCTACATTATATGAACAATAGTGAAGAGTGGTAAAATTTGAAATGACATTTTGTAAATGTTTGTAATAAATAATGAATAAACAAGTGATCCTAAGGTTTTGAGGTACTCTAGATGCAAAAGAATGCTATGATCTAGCCCAAAATTCACCAAAAGTTGCATGAGTTATAAAATATTACAATAAAATCCATCCTTAAAACTCTTACAAATATTTCCTTTGAAGCATAATCTAGAAGAAATGAATGATCAAACTAATAAAATAATATCCTTTAAAAACAATAGAAAATATACTTGTAAAACAATACCCCAAAAAAATCCACATTCCCTAACAAAGACATGTAAAATATTAAATACAATGATTAAGAATATAACCCTACACAATGCATAATTGTTCCTTGTAACTCACTAGATTGAATTTCATTTGCTTTGTTTCTTCTACAAATATGAGGACAATGAATATTTTATTGTACCTTGGAAGGGCTACATAATTACATCACAAGGAGACAAGTTCTAGGCCAACCCTTTTAAATTTATACAAAATTTTGAAGACAAAAAACAAGGGATATGAAATGAACATATGTAGATTCCTTAAACTTATTAATACACTAAATCCAAATGTATTGCTATTGATTAATGTTGGTGTAATTAAATCATCTTGTACCTTGTCCTAGGTCATAATTACACCTTAGTTAAGTTACTTAAGGACCACACTGGTTGTTGGAGAATCTCCACTTTTGGTGGACAGACGTCATCATCACCTCATCATTTCCACCTTTTGTGGACACATCATGTGATTATCTCTACATCTTTGGTGGAGTGATAAGTTTTACTAGTTGTCTCATGTCATAAGATTCTGACACTTGTCATAATCTTATGCCCTTCTATGTTCTCACCTTGGCTATATAACCAAGGGGTCTCTCTCATTTGTAATCAATCATAATCAGTCATATCATATTAATGACATTGAATACAGTTTATTCTTGTCATATCATTTCTCTCTCTTCTTGTGCTTTCCATTTGGTCTATAGATCTTGGGTGGCATCCATAGCCAATTCTAACAATTGATCCTTTGATGATATAGGATAAGAGAGGATGTTCAAGAGATGAGAGATTCCCTATATAGTTTTTGAATGAAAGCATTAAATGTCTTTAATAACTACCACACAACATAAAATTAATAAAAGTTTTGTTTAGTATTTGATCAAGGTGGGAAAATAAATGGGAAAGGAAATAGTCAAGTTAGTAATTGTGGGGTTGGCCCTATGACCATTGAAATGACCCTAGATTCAAATAAATAGTCAGATATAGGTGGTTAATGACTATATGAAGCTACGCATGTGGATAGATGGCATGAATGCATGAATGAGGTAGTTGTATAATTTTTTTAGTATGGATCAAAAGAAAGCGAGAGAAATTATGGATTGGCTTATCCTAGTGAATGTTGGAGAGTTAGGGAGTTTCCATTGGTTAGCTATTTTTTTTAAAAGTTCGCCATGAATTGTAGTAGCACATGTGCACCAATGTCTAATATTGTGAGAGGATAAAATATCAAATTTAGGTGGATATAAGATAGAATATAAGTTTTGAACTATTAAAACTCAAGGAAATAAAAAAAAAATAGTTTTTGGCATGGCTATATTTTGATCAGGTATTTTATGTTGTTTGTGACATGGGTGGAAGTGCAATACTAATTCAAGAAGGAAGACTACTAGCCTATTTTAGTGAGAAGTTTAATGATGTAAAGAGAAGACACTTGGTGTAGGATTAGGATTTCTATATTATAATTCAATCACCAAAGAAGTGGAGACATTACCTATTGCTTACAAAAATTGTGTTGTAAAAGTTTATAAAATCAAGGTAAGTTGAATCAGAGGCATTTGAGATGAGTTGAATTTATAAATGTTTATTATTTATATTCAAGCATAGGAGTGGAAAGTCAAAAAAAATATTGATGCAAAGAGTAGGACACAAAATTCACTAATAAATATGAGAATGGAAGTAGTAGGATTTGAAAATTTAATAATTCAAGTATGAAGTCGGTCTTGATTTTATGGAAGCATGGAAGACATGTAAGGAAATTATAAGCATGCATAAAATAAATTGGTTTGATTACTTGATTCATAATGATATGTTTTTCAAGGGTAGTCAATATAATACATTTTTAAAAGATCAGTGAGAGAGGATTTCATAAAGGAGAAGCATGAAAATGGTTTAGGAGGACAATTTGGGATAGATAATATAATGGTTTTGGTGAATGAAAAATATTTTTTGTTGTAGATATATAAAAATCTAAGGATGTATGTTCAAAGTTATAGAACTTGTCAAGTTTTAAAATGAAAAAAATAGAATGTTGGATTAAGTACAAGTTATGGTTGGGAGGAAGCAAAGCTATAGAAATAATTCATACTCTAATCTATGAGGAGAGACGTAGAGGAAAAATCAATCTAAAATATTACAAGAAAGAGATAATGTGATGAAGCAATCATCATAACATAGTGATTTATCATACGAAAAACCTTATAGGAAAACCCTAGTTGCAAAGGTTTGAATTTTTTTATATTATCAATAAAAATATGATTAAAGTAAAATTTAAGAGCATACAAACTCATGCATAACCAACTATTTCTAGATTAATTATAGCAACATAATAATAGTTGAAAATTTAGTATGCAAACATCATCTCACGCATCTAATAGATAGAGAATAACTACATGAAACCACCACATAAAAACCTAAAAACCTTGAAAAATTATCACCTAAAAGTGGTATCCAAATCCCATTGTTAAATTACAAGATGTATATTCCAAGAAGATTCTTCATTCTAATAATATTGTCCATTCCTTATTGTATAGGAGTGAATTTGCACCCCTTATGCAAATTCCCCTTTTTCCATTCTCCACTTTAGAGAACCAAGTTCAGAGGCTTAATTACACCTAAGCCTGCTACCTTTGTTTCACTTGGTGCCTATTTTGAGCATCAATGGGGGAATTTATGTCGGGGACGCCCATGCAGCGTGTAGGCGTCTGCATGGCGCACTTATGTCCCTAGTAGATTCCTGTAGTTGAACCTGTAAAAGCATTACAGTTATCATTGGTAGTCGACTTATAATGCCCTCTTCGGTCAACCGACCCAAATATGGTCATTTTCTTCATCTCTCCTTCAAATTCTCTCCTTCTACATGCATTTCAACTTCTTCCAAGCTTTCAGTTCAGCTTCTTCACACTCTTGCACTCACTTCTTGCATTCTCAAGCACTTCTAGCGGCACTTTTGCACTCCATAGCAACAACTTCACTCCATCACTTCAGTAGAGCAAGTGTGGGACTAATCCATTGCAATAGAGGCTCGATTACTCTCATTCTCTCCTCCATTAGCCTTGAGTGCCTTTGGTGGAGGTGGTAAGCTTCCCACTCCTCTCCTCTATTACTTGGTTGAGTATGCACATTTATAGTTTTGTAGTGTTTTAGTGTTCTTTGTTACATTACTTTCTTTATCATTCTCGCTTTCTTGGCTATCCGTGGAGGTGGAAACACCTAAATAGGGGTCTGACCGAGGCAGGCCCCTATACAACCACCCAACATTTTTCCTTTTCTTTGTGTGTAGGTGAACGTGCTTTTGGGGAGCTAGCTAGTGAACAAATTTCTGTGTGAGATCATTCTTGCCACCCTAACTCTCGCATTTTTACTTTATCATATCTGAGAATATTTTGTTTACTTAATAGTGTTATTTTGGCCCTTTAGTGGTAGTTAGCTATGTCGTTAGCTTGTTTTCCTAGGTTCGACCTTGCCTCTTTAGTTGTTTGGTCGTACGGACGCCAGCAC
>VDFB02204160.1:0-13903 GCA_007258455.2 Sequoia sempervirens | reverse complement strand
GAATGGCCAAGAAGTTAAGCTGTACAGGGAGCCAAGGATGAACCCAATCGTAGATTGTGTACCTCAAGATCAAGTCAATTGATTTTGTGATGTGGATCTTGGAAATTTTAAGATAGAACTAGCCTAGCCAGAATTAGTCAATGTTGATCCAATTGATAAGCATGTTGCAAAAAACTATGATGGCGTGTGGAAAATGTACTTTGATGGAGCTTGCAGCCAAGAAGGTAATGGACCAGGAATAGTGTTTGTTTCACCTGAAGGGGTTACGTTTAAATATTCATTTTTTCTGGCATTTGAATGCACGAACAATATAGTAGAGTATGAAGCTTTACTAACATGATTGAATATGGTTGTAAAACATAAGATCAAGCTGCTAGTTGTTCTAGGGGATTTTGAGCTAGTTGTCTCTCAAGTTAAATCAAAATATGCAGCAAAACACAAAAGGCTGAAGCAATATAGAAATGTTGTATGGGACACAATTGAGTTGTTTGATACTTTCTCCATTGAATGGATTGAGAGGTCGAAAAATATAATGGCAAACATTTTAGCCAATGTAGCATTGAGAAGAGATGATATCACATTGGCTGGTGTGTCTCAAATCGAGTTCAAAGAAAGACCCGCTGTGCCTGACAATATATACAGTTGGCAGGTTTTTAATGATGATGCTGACCTCTTGAAATTTCTTCACTGTATAGATCAATATGAGGCTCAAGAAATTGATCTCAATGCCCTTGTTGAAGAAGTAGATGGAAAGCAGACAGTATTTGGGAAAGAGGTCTTACAAATTAAAACTAATAAGCTTCCAAAAGGGCTAGTAGCATTGGAAAGGGTATATGATGGAAATGATCGGTCCCTCATGAAACAGATACCAATCAAGAGAGAGGATATTGAAGAGGTCAATTTAGGGACTGAACTGGCACCAAAGAAGGTATACTTTGGAAAGAAAATAAGCTCGACAATTCGAAGAATGTTGATTGCACTATTGAGAAAATATAAACATGTGTTTGCATGGTCTTATGAAGATCTCAAAGCATATAGGGAAGATTTGTTTCAACATGAAATCCCGTTGAAGCCAGATGCAAAGCCATTTAGGCAAAGACAAAGACCTATCAACCCAACATTGGAACCAAAAATGCAAGAGGAATTAGCAAAGCTTAGAGATGGGGGTATTATCAAACCAATTAGGCATTCAACATGGGTTTCGAACCTGGTTCCTGTGAGGAAGAAGAACGGGGATATCAGATTATGTGTAGATTTCAGAAATCTAAACATGGCATCTCTCAAGGATAATTATCCTCTACCTAATATGGAGGTTGTACTACATAAAGTAATAGGGTGTGAGTTATTATCTATGATGGATGGGTTCTCTAGTTACAACCAGGTCAAAGTCAAAGAATTTGAGTAGTACAAGACAACTTTTACAACCCCATGGGGAACATATGTTTATGTGAGAATGCCATTCGGTCTCACAAATGCAGGTGCAACCTTTCAAAGAGCTATGGACGTGGCATTTGCAGACTTGATTAATGCTATCATGGTGGTATATCAAGATGACCTTACTGCTTATTCAAGAAGGGTTGAAGATCATGTAGAACATCTGGAAAAGGTATTTATTAAAGCTTTAGAATATGGTATTAGTCTAAACCCTAAAAAATGTCATTTTGCAGTCACAGAAGGTAAACTCTTAGGACATATTGTGTCAAAGGAGGGGATTAGAATAGATCCTGAGAGGGTTGAGGCCATAGATAAAGTTCCTATTCCTAAAACTGTCAAGGCTATCCATTCATTTTTTGGACAGATCAAATTTGTTAGGAGATGTGTCTAATTTTGCTGAAATTGTTAAGCCCATATCAAAGATGCTAAGGAAGGGACAAAAGGTAGATTGGACTATAGAAGCATTAGAAGCTTTTATATCAATCAAAAGAGCCATCAAGGAAGCCCATGTCCTTAAGTCTCTAGATTTTTCAAAACCCTTTCAAATATTTTCATTTGCTTCGTTGCATACTATAGTTGATGTCATGTTATAGAAGAATGAGGAAGGTCATGAGAAGTCAGTGTTTTTTTTCAGCAAGTCATTGCAGGGGTCAGAATTGAAATATGATATAATGGAGAAACAAGCGTTTGCATTGGTGAAAGCCATAAAAGCTTTTAGACACTATCTTGTTGGAGCCAAAGTGATAGCTTATGTCCCTCATGCGGCTGTTAAAGATATTTTGACACAATCAGAGGTAACTGGAAAGAATGCAAGTGGATTAATAAAATTCAAGAATTTGATATGGAAATACAAATCATCAAATTAGTAAAAGGTCAAGGTTTGGCCAAGTTAATGGCAAAAACAAATATTGAAGCAAATCAAATTTGTAAAATAGAAGATGAAGGAAATGCAATTGCAAGTATTGAGCATACTCCTTGGTATACAAACATCATGTATTACCTCAGATACATGAAGTGACCTGAAGGATTAAGTGATAGTTACAGAAGAACCTTGAAGCTGCAAGCATCAAAATACATGTTCATGGAAGGTGATTTGTTTTGGAAAAACAGGGATGGGATGCTATTGCTTTGCCTTGATGAGTCACAGGCCAAGCGTGTTTTAAGAGAAATGCATGAAGGGGTTTGTGGAGGCCATTATTCTGCAAAGACAACTACACACAAGATTCTCAGGGTAGGTTATTACTGGCCAAAAGTCTTTAATGATTCTTTTTCATATGTAAGAAGATGTGAAGCATGTCAAAAGTTCTCAGGGAAAATGAAGTATCAGGGAGCTTTACCACTCAGACCTTTGCAGGTTGAAGCCCCTTTTCATCAATGGGGAATTGATTTTATTGGGGAAATACAAAAGAAATCAAGTGGAGAACATAAGTGGATCCTGATAGCTACTGATTACTTCACCAAATGGGTAGAGGCAGTCCCAACCAAGCAAGCAACAAGTAAAGTTGTGATCAATTTTTTGATGGATAACATTATTACCAGATTTGGTACACCATTAAGATTGATTACAGATAATGGGATGTGTTTCCGATCTGATGAGTTTAGAGATTTTTGCAGTGCATATGGTATCATTGTTTCTTATGCAGCTCCTTACCATCCGCAAGCTAATGGTCAAGCAGATTCCAACAACAAAAGTCTTTTGAAGATCATAAGGAGGATGCTAGGTGGGAACAAAAAGGCTTGGGATTCAAAATTGAGGTTGGTTGTGTGGGCTGATAGGATAACTGTAAAAAAGGCAATTGGAAAATCCCCATTTGAATTGGTATATGGAACACAAGCTAGGATTCCTTTACAAAATTTATTACCAATTTACAAATTTATCCTTCAGGAAGATATAGATATTCCAGAACCAATGGAGGAAAGAATGGAACAATTGGCAGAGCTTGATGAAATAAGAAGAGTAGCTCAAAACCAAAATGTGAAATTGCAGGCACAAATGAAGTATTTATTTGATAAAAGGGAAAAAGATAGAAAATTTGAAGAAAATGATTTGGTGTTAATGTGGAATGCAAGGTGTCATGAGAAGGGAAAACATGGGAAATTTGAAGCTTTGTGGCTGGGACCCTTTGTTGTTGTTGGCAAGAAAGGTGAAGATTCATATTATTTGCAAAACATGACTGGTGAAGAACAAGAGTTGCTTGTACATGGGAAATTCTTGAAATATCTGAGCCAAATTTTTCAATTTTTACAATTTCAAATTGCTGCTAACTGCTGGTTATGTTAGATGATGCCAAACCAAAAACGCATCGGTCCTTAACCAAGATGTACTGGCCACCGTAGATCCCCGATGTGGGCAAGGTGTGAGCATTTTCGGTCGAGGATCTCGGAATCAAACCGCTATGAAAAAGGCAACTCTAACCAAGAATGGCACCGATGATGGCGAGCATATGGTCAGAGGTTCTTCTACTCTTAAAACTGAAAGGGAACTCAACGTCAAGTATGTGCTACCCAATCCAATGCGGAGTGAGGGGCGACCATATGACGGAGTGATTACAATAACAATGCTTGAAAGAGAAATGCTGAAAGCTGAAAACACTCAACACCCAGAATGTGCTTGCTAACCCAAAATGGGAGAGTAGCTACCATAGGGCGGAGATTTATCTATTACAACAAGAACTGAAGGAAGAATAAGTATTACAATAATGATGAGCAATAATAAGAACAACTGGTCAGTACTACTGCCAGCTTACAAAGATGTCATTGCCTGCAATATCAAGACTTAAGATGCTCTTTCAAATGATGCATTCAACAAGGAAGTTTCTGCAAAGTATACAATGAAATCTCAACACCAACCAGATAAGGAAGATGCAGATTTCTTAAACTGTCATACAAATCTGCATTTTTTGTCATAAAACCAGCAACCTATGAATTTACTCATATGCTCATAACTCTCTCATTTCTCACCCAAATGATCTCAAATCTGATGCAATAGACCCTCAAAATGATGGCACCTAACTTAGTAATAAGAAATGGCATCTAAAATGGTTATTAATTACTGACACGAATCCCAATGCACTCTAGAAAGTTCGGCCTTCAAGGAATGACGGATTTGCATTATAAAATCATAAGCTTCGTATTAAAATCTGCAAATATTCATGAAGGGGTGCCCTTACCAATAAGATGCAATGACACAATACCCAGAACGAGATTATTTTTGTTTTCTGATTTACAAATGAAAACACGGATCTGCTGTAGCTTAAAATGCAAAATGCTGAAACCCACTAATATGCAAAACAGATCTAATAATGCACAAGCTGAAACAATGCTCAAAACTAAATGCAAACTCACAAATCTATCTTAAATCACCACTAGTCGCTGTCTTTCAAGCGAGAAGCAATGCCCAAGCTAGGAGGCCTTCATTCCTCGAAGCAATCCCAAAGCCAATCCGGCAGCATAACATTCCTGTAGATAAAAGATCCAAATGATGCTCCAAGACTCCTTTTTATAATTCTCCAGTTGACTTCTCAAACCCTAAAATCTGCTTTTAGGTCAAAATCCAATCTCCTCAAAGATGGGCGTACTTTCTCTTCAAAACTTAAGATATGATATTTTAAATGAATATCACACTTTGATAATTACGCCTCTCATAACATTGCTTTGACTTTAGGAATAATTAAAATAATCTCTTAATGAGGGCGCCACCCTCAAAAACCCACTTTTTAAAAACAACATTAAGTCATTAAATCTAAGCCAAGGGGTCAACGTTAAAATATAATATTTAAACGTGACTTTTTAATTAAATGACTTAGCTTATCCTTCTGAATGTGCCCTGAAGCCAATACTGATCAAAACATCTGACCAAACTGAAGCAGGAAGTCAACCTAGCTGAACTCAACTGGAAAGTTGCCAAAAATAGAATTTACTAAAAATAGTAAATTCCAAAAAGCTCAATGACGATGATCATACCATCATGGGCTCGAAACCCAGAAAGAATCCGCCATTGAAACCACCATCTCTAAGCAATGACCTCCTCAAAATTAGGAAACCCTAATTTATCTTCCGACTAGCCTTCGGGTTCCCAAAGAAAAGGCCAACGCTCACTGGAAAGATCAGGTTTGAGAAGGGATAATATTACACCGCCTTTCCCAAAAATTGCTTGTCCTCAAGCAATACCACCACAAATCAAAAAATTTGAAAAACTAATCCATACCGCTAACAAGTATGATCCCTGCTCCCTTAAATGCCTCAGAAAACCCACCATGCCTGCTGCACCACTCATCAATATCACAGTGCCATCGCCGGGCCACCACTCAGACCTCAAAGTGTTACCATCTATGATACTCAAACTGGAAGATCTTAAAAGAGGGAAATCAAAATCATGCAACATCTCATGTCCACGATGCCCCGAATTAACAGTATCAACCATACTACGGTCAATCAGAATTCTAAGCAATAGGACAGATAGTCTACTCAATTCAAACTTGAACTCTTCAGCATACCTCCACATGATAACAAACGGAAACATGACTGCAAATGTGACATCTTCAAATCTTTTTGCAAAGAGGAAGGCAATCCTTTGCAAAAGCTCAACAAATTCAAACTCAGAACTCCACATGAATTCCTTATGCCTCAATTGAATTATCATGGCACAACTATGAAGTTTGAAGAATTTTTTCACAATTCCAACCCCAAGAGTCTCAAAATATAGATTCAAAGTATGGGGTAGCTCATTGTCATGAACCAATAATGAAAATAAACCATCAGAATTTGCATTACAAACCTCCAAAGTGGCTGAAAAACACGCTAAAGCCATCTCCATCAAAAAACTACCACTTCTTTGATCAGAAGTGAGGTACCAACTCTCCTGAATGAAAGTAACTCCATAAGTAAGGTGGCTGGTCTGCCTCCAACCAGCAAACTCGTGTCTCAAAATCTGCCCTTGTCTGAGCTGAAAGTCACTTCCAAGAACTACCGATCGTTGATCTTTCCAACCCAAATTCAAAATTTCTCTCCAATCCATTTGTTGATGAACAAACGGAACCATCAAGTAGCTGGAAATGAAGGGAACAACATCAACAAGTCTGGAAGTTTGTTCCTTATCCCTCCAAGAGTCTTTTCCATAAGTAATAAACTCTGACAACCCAAGTTGAGAATCCCAAACATGGATACTCAACTGGAAGTGATTTTCAACACACTGCAAAGAAATCTCTACACATTCCAAAGTGCTAGTGAAAACCAAGTGCCTTCTCACGAAACTGATGCCCCTTCTAGTAAATCCTTGAAGCTTAACCATGAAAGCTTCCACATTAAGGGAGTATGAAACAATATAGAGGGTTTCATCTTCGCCCCAAACCAGACACCGGCAGAGTCCGGGCAAACCTTCACCAGCCCCGCCCTGGAAGTATATGATTGCCGCATGCACCGCCCAAAGCCCATCGTTCTTCCGTCCTCCGTTCCAGGTTCCAGTCCTCACCGTTGCCACCAGATCCAGGTCCTTCCCAACACCCAGCGTCATCTGAAGTGCCCATCTCAGCCTGCCACCTCCCAAGGTCCATCCCTCGGAGTCTCCAGTCCAGTCTCAGCCATCCCACAACAACCCCATCTCCCACCTGAAACCATGCCTCCATTCATCCTCTATCAGAGGATTATCATAATCCTTTCATCACCTTTCTGAAAAGAGGATTGTCATGTTCCAGTTTGCCTCGGCCTGCTGTCTTAAATCTGCACATACAACCTTTGATTTTCTTGTGAAACCTTCAAGATTAAACTCCTCTCGAAGACTATCAATCTCATCAATTACTTGTTTGATTTCTCCAGCTCTTCGTGCATCCTCTTGCTCCTTGAAAAGTTTGAAATCTGCAAACTGGTCTTCAACCTTTCTTAGAGCCAACTGAGTTTCTTTCAACTCGTCCTCTGTTGATTTAAGCTCCAAGGTGAGCTCTTCAACCATACTCTCCCTTTCTTCGAAAACAATGAAGGCCTTCTTTGCAGATTCAACGGCATGATCTTGATCTTCAATCAAGTGTATGTATGCTGATTTCAATGACTCCAAAGAGCCTCTGATAAGTCGCAAGTTAGGAAGAGCAACTTCATCCTTAACTCCACTTCGTCTCTCTTCAGACTGAGCCTTCCAATAGAGATCATCAACCAAATTGTGTGTGCGATCAAATAGGGATAGCGTTTGTACTTCTCTTCCAAAAGATACCTTGCATTGATCTTCCCACTCATGAACATGCAAAGACGGTGAACTGCTGATAGGCTGCAACTGAAAATCAGAACTTCGTTCCTTGCCTTTGCTGCCCTCTTTGCTACTCCAACATTCTTGTACTTCACCACCAACTAGCAGAGAATGCTCATCATCATAAAAAGCATCATACTCCACAAATTCTTCAACCCATTGCTTGCAACCAGCTTCGTGTATTGATAAATCTGATTTGAGTTTAATAACACTTTCAAACTCTCCATCTTCAAGAGCCATATGGACTTCTAGCTCTTCTTCTTCATCCCGGCCTCCTTGATCAAACATTAGACCAGTATCCAACCTGCTCAAGGAATCATGTTTGTCCGCTGTTCGGAAAGTTTTTGTAACCACAAATTCCTCTTTAGTGGCTGCAACCACTCCAAAGAGATCATTATGGAATTTTGTGGAACAATCTTCTTCTTCAAAGACAACTTCTCCTCCAAGGGCCACCTCATAGTCTACTGTGCAACCTGGTTCTTGTTCTTCATCAGGATCAAAGGGAAACTTATCCCACACAGGTTCTTTAACATAACTTGATGCCATCACACCCGGATCCCAAATGCTAGTGAGTTGATTAAGATGATCAACTGGAAAAAACTTATCATGCTCCCCTTGTAGTGATGACTCTTTGAATAAGTCAAGTCCTAATTCACTTAAGCTGAAATCATCAAAAAAGTTTTTCTCCAATGGCTCAGTTTGCTGATCAATCCCATGACCAACAATGTCACCCCCGAAATGAAGTGAAGAATCTTCAATGTTTGGTGTTTGAAAAGCTTCATCTTCATTATCTTCTATGGAACCCTCATGAGAGATTATGTTGCTGATTTCCTTATGTGGAACTTCTCGGGAAGTTGAGACAGCAACAAGAGCCAATCTATCCCTCACTAAATCTTCAACAAGAGGAGGTACAAACACATCGAAATCATTACCAACATCACCACTTCGGTAACGGTCATAAGCTGATTCAAAGACACCAATAGTATTTCCTTCAACTTGCTCTTCTTCACTTGCTATCACATGCAAGTCAAGGGGCGTATTATGAGGCTCTTCCACACACTCTTCAACTGTCACGTTTTCTCCTTCGAGCTCACGATCATTTTGATGTGATAGGTGCACCTTGTTTGTGCCATCTTCAATGCTAGATGACTGATTTTTCTCTTCAACTTGCATATTTGTCGGCTGCAATCCACAAATAGGTACTTCATCTCCTTCCTTCTTTGATTCTTCGAACAAAGCTTGTTCTGCTTCCCTTTTTATCCTTTTCCTAATGTGGTCCACCATCTTCCACTTTTCGGGCTCCACTGACGCCACACACTTCAAATGGGAATCAAATGAAACATTGTACCTATAATCATCTGGCATGGTTTGATATTGCTCACGGAGTTTGACAACCTCATCTTCACATTGTCTTTTAAACTGTTTGGCATATTCAATGAAGTCCCTCACGACATCACTAACCTTTCCTTCCTCCGATGCCATAGTTGAATCTGACTTCTCACGACCCATAGACCTTAGAAAATGCAACATCTTTGAAACTTCTGAAAGCTAATACTGAACTCAGCTCTCACCTCCGATGTAGAATCTATTTTCTCTATCAAGTGAACTCTGATGGGCACAGGATGGCAGGATCTTGGCTCTGATACCACTGAAATATTCCAAGCCAAATTTTTTACAATTTCAAATTACAAGCACCCGTTAAGGTTAGATGATAAACCAAAACGCACTGAAGCAACTCTAACCAGTATGTACACCAGGATCCCGATGTGGGCAAGGTGTGAGCATTGGTCAGAGGATCTGAATCAAATTGCTTATGCAAAAAGCAACTCTAACCAAGAATGGCGCCGATGATGGCGAGCATATGGTCAGAGGATCTTCTACTCTAAATACTGAAAGGGAACTCAACGTCAAGTATGTGCTACCCAATCCAATGCGGAGTGAGGGGCGATCATATGACGGAGTGATTACAATAACAATGCTTGAAAGAGAAATGCTGAAAGCTGAAAACACTCAACACCCAGAATGTGCTTGCTAACCCAGAATGGGAGAGTAGCTACCATAGGGCGGAGATTTATCTATTACAACAAGAACTGAAGGAAGAATAAGTATTACAATAACGATGAGCAATAATAAGAACAACTGGTCAGTACTACTGCCAGCTTACACAGATGTCATTGCCTGCAATATCAAGACTTAAGATGCTCTTTCAAATGATGCATTCAACAAGGAAGCTTCTGCAAAGTATACAATGAAATCTCAACACCAACCAGATAAGGAAGATGCAGATTTCTTAAACTGTCATACAAATCTGCACTTTTTGTCATAAAACCAGCAACCTATGAATTTACTCATATGCTCATAACTCTCTCATTTCTCACCCAAATGATCTCAAATCGATGCAATAGACCCTCAAAATGATGGCGCCTAACTTAGTAATAAGAAATGGCATCTAAAAATGGTTATTAATTACTGACACGAATCCCAATGCACTCTAGAAAGTTCGGCCTTCAAGGAATGACGGATTTGCATTATAAAATCATAAGCTTCGTATTAAAATCTGCAAATATTCATGAAGGGGCGCCCTTACCAATAAGATGCAATGACACAATACCCAGAACGAGATTATTTTTGTTTTCTGATTTACAAATGAAAACACGGATCTGCTGTAGCTTAAAATGCAAATTGCTGAAACCCACTAATATGCAAAACAGATCTAATAATGCACAAGCTGAAACAATGCTCAAAACTAAATGCAAACTCACAAATCTATCTTAAATCACCACTAGTCGCTGTCTTTCAAGCGAGAAGCAATGCCCAAGCTAGGAGGCCTTCATTCCTCGAAGCAATCCCAAAGCCAATCCGGCAGCATAACATTCCTGTAGATAAAAGATACCAAATGATGCTCCAAGACTCCTTTTTATAATTCTCCAGTTGATTTCTCAAAACCCTAAAATCCGCTTTTAGGTCAAAACCCAATCTCCTCAAGGATGGGCGTACTTTTCCTTCAAAGCTTTAGATTTGATATTTTAAATAAATATCATACTTTAATAAATGCGCCCAACAAAGCTTGCTCAGACTTTAGTAATAATTAAAATATTCCTTAATGAGGCGCCACCCTCAAAAGATCACCTTTTTAAAACAACCTTAAGTCATTAACTCTAGGCCAAGGGTCAATGTTAAAATATAATAATTAAAACGTGACTTTTTAATTAAATGACTTAACTTATCCTTCCGAATGTGCCCTGAAGCCAATACTGAGCAAAACATCTGACCAAACTGAAGCAGGAAGTCAACCAAGCTGAACTCAACTGGAACGCTGCTAAAAATAGAATTTACTAAAAATAGTAAATTCCGGAAAATGCTCAGAATGCCGAGATGAACACACCACTGCGAAGCTCTCTGAAAACCCAGAAAGGATCCGCCATTGAATCCATCATCTTTGAGCAATGACCTCCTCAAAAATAGGAAACCCTAATTTATCTTCCGACTAGCCTTCGGGTTCCCAAGGAAAAGGCCAATGGTCACTAGAAAGATTAGGTTTGAGAAGGGGACATTACACATTTAGAGGGCACAACATATGATTGGTGGCATCATGGTTTGGTTACTCAAAGCCATGGATTGATTCATTTCTATGATGAGTTGAACAGGGGGTTGATAGCATGGTTTGACAGGAAGAACGTGGAAGTGTATTATAGGGAATTGGCACAACTTAAATAGAGTGGACATGTGGAGATATAGATTGATGAATTCTAGAAGACTGCTGTTATGATTCCCGATATGACCGAGAGGAGGGTGATGTTGTTCATTGAGGGCCTTAATGACAGGTTGAAAGGCATAGTCAAGGCACTTAATCCTAACACATTATAGGATGCTATTTAGCTTGCCTTAGACCTTGAGATTGCACCTACTTCATTGCAGCCCACTAAGAAGAGTTTCAAGAATTTCAAATCTAATTAGAAATCATTCAATAGGCCCAAGGTTACACCCTCTACAGCGATCAGCGATGAGAGGAATGAGCTCAGGAGGAAGAAGCTATTTTCTCTTGCAAACAACTATGGGAGCCTGGACATAGATGCCTTGGGAAAGGCAAGGCACATCTTATTGAGGTCACATCTGATGTAGAGGATGAGGAGGTCCATAATACTGATTCAGAGAGTGAGGAGGAGTATGAGGATCAGCCTCATATTGAGCCTAAGGAGTAGGATGATACTGAACAGGTTACCATTGCTTCACTTTCAGGAGTCCACGATATCATTCCTTTCGTGTGAAAGGAGTTCTTAATGGGCAGCGAGTTGTATGTTTGGTTGATATTGGAGCCACACATAATTTCATTAAGGAGGGATTGGTGGCTAGGAGAGGTCTTTGTGTAGAGGATTTTCCAGGATTTCAGGTGACAGTGGCCAATGGGTTTGGCATGAGTTGTACAAGGAAAGTCTCACAACTGAGCATACAGATGGGTGATTACACATTGACAGATGACTTTTGTGTGCTTAGTTTGGTGAGATAGATGTGGTGCTAGGCATCTAGTGGCTTCAGTCTCTTGGGGGGTACATTTAGGGTTTTCAGAGGATGGAGTTAGAGTTCATATCAGATGGGAAGAAAATTGTGTTGAAGGCTTTGTTAGATGGGAAGCCTAGAGTGGTTTCAGCTAGGAGGATGGAGGTCCTATTTAGGCATGGAGATGTAGCATAAGCTACTGATATGAGCAAAGCTAGAGCTACTGTAGTATTAATATCATTTGTAGGTGCGGCTAATTCCCCATGAGGTAATTTAATAATTTCCCAAGGAAAAAGAGCACCTGCCCAGTTAGAAACAAAGATAAATAGAAACAAAGTCCCTATAAAAGAAACCCAGGGACCATATTCTTCTTTGCCAATCTGAGTTCTAGCGAAGTCCCGAACAAATTCAAGAACATATTCCACAAAATTTTGAGCTCCGTTCGGAATGATTTGTGGGTCTCGAATAGCTAGAGTAGTTGAACCTAATAAGACAACAATTACAATCCAGGAAGTTATAAGTACCTATGCATGAACTTGAAACCCCCCTATTTGCCAATAAAAATGCTGACCTACTTCCACACCGGATATCTCGTAGAAATAAATCAGCGTGTTAATAGGAAATTGTACAATATCCATATTACCCTTTCTATATAAAGATGAACTTCAAAAAGAAATGATTTTGGTTCAATGACCAATTCCTCAATTATTTCACTATCATCAGTCAGGCTATGAAATCAAATAATGGAATGATTATTTGATTGATTAAGAAGATCTCTTTATTTCTATAAAAATATTTTATCTTAATCTATTCTATAAGATTTGGGAATAGTAGCCAACTTAAACTTAATTCTAGCTTATCTTTTTTTAAATTTTTAATTCACTTTTTATAGAATTACAATTCTCTACCCGGGAGGCTTTATTTAGGCATGGAGATGTAGCATGGGCAGCCTAGTGCTTCATTTCATCTAAGTCTCCTTCTAATGATATGCCTCATCATCTTGTGGATATTCAGAAGGTTGTGGATAAGTGCAGTCTTGTGTTCAGTGACATACCTCCTGGTTTACCTCCTGACCGTGGATTTGAGCATGTTATAGAGTTGGAGGAGGGCTCTAAGCTTGTCATTACTACAACATACAAATATCCCAGGCACTTCAAGGAGGAGATAGAGAAAACAATTAAGGAGTTGCTTGAGATGGGACATAGCCGGCCTTTATCTAGTCCCTTTGCCTCTTCAGTAGTTTTGGTGAAGAAGGATGGGACCATGCGAATGTGCATAGACTATAGGGTCTTGAACAAAAAGACTATCAAGAACAGGCACCCTATACCCAGGATCAATGAGCTTCTAGATGAGTTACACAAGGCCATGTATTTCTCCAAGATTGATCTTAGATTAGGTCATCGGATTCGTGTCCAAGCAGAGGATGTGCACAAGACAACATTTAGATGCCACTTTGGACACTATGAGTTTCTTGTTATGCGCTTTGGACAAACTAATGCACTTGCTACATTCCAGTCTTCCATGAATCATATATTTAATAGGCAGTTGCGTAAGTTTGTCTTGGTATTCTTCGATGACATCTTGATATAGAATAGATCTTAGGAGGAGCATCTTAGACATTTGGATGAGATGCTTGGTATCATGGAGGCTCAATCATTGTTTGCTAAGGCATCCAAATGTGAATTTGGACTTTGGGAGATTCTTTATTTGGGCCATGTGATTGGGGCTAATGGTGTA
>VDFB02204158.1:0-40586 GCA_007258455.2 Sequoia sempervirens | reverse complement strand
TAATATAATATACTTATTCTCTCATATTTGGTTTTTAATTCAATGAAGATCCTAGATCTTGGGTGGCTATCTCCATAGCTAAATCTTACATGGTATAGAGCATTATATACCAAATCTTACACTATTTACTATATAGCTATTACTTTTAGTACCATCGTAGCTATGGAATATACTATCTAACTACTAAGTCCAATGTCTAGCTACTTAGGCAATACCATTTATTTATCATAGTTAGTAGTTATGTGTATGCCTATTTTGAATCCTTCATGGATGCTACTTATTTAGATCTTAAATTTCTTCTATTCTTGGAGATTTTAAGGTGGGGTAACCATCACAAGGGAACATGTATTGAAATGGCATTTACTTCCATATATGTATCCTTTTTGTGGGTGTCTAAATATTTATTTTTATGTTGGTTGCATGTGTTTTTAATTTGACATGCATTCTTAGGTTAGTTCACATGCAAGTCAAAGTGGGAGAAAAATGTAATGGTCAAAATTGCATACCTTGCACTTCCTCACTTCATTTTGGACTCACTTTAACCTATTTATGTATCCCTAATGTAATAGCTAGTGTGCAAAAATCATTATTTTTCAATGGAAGTTAGAAAATAACCTTGGATTTGTTTCCATCTGCTTTTATCGCTAAATTCTAGACCTAATTCTTTGTTTATCTATTTCCTACATTGAGTAATATACATAATCATAGGTGTGATAAAACAACCCATTTGTTTAGAAATCAAATATAAAAATGAGCCTAGTTGTTTTCCCTTCAAGTGATAGTTATGAACCAACTTGAAGTGAGAAATAGTTAAATTGCATGCAAGGGTGTTACATTTAAGTGAAAATAGTAGTTCAATTATAACAATTAGTTAGCATGTAATTTGAGCACCTTCTAATGCATATCACAAAACTAAAAAGAATAATTTAGTGATATCATCATTTGACCAACATTTTAAGGTGTATTACACAACTACTTGTTATTCTCAATCTTATTCAAATTCATCAATTTAACATTCTTACTAGTCTCTCACACAAAGGAATCAACTATCATTGTCATGTACAAACTCTTTTTCACACAAATTAAGTTTTTATGTAGAGATTAGACTAAGAGCTTAAACATAAGCCAAAAGTGAAATTTTAAATTTTTACAAAGGCTAGATCCATAGGTTTGGTTTAGATTCATACTTGTGAGATTGATTCTATAGCCACAAAAACATCCTTGACGAAACAAGGGATTTTTTTTAGATTGTAATGTATACATTTGGTAAGCCATGAATTTTTGCAACATTGGCAAATAATTTTCAAACATCTAACCAAGTCCTGCTTTGCATCAAACCAAGTGCTAAATACTTGCATTTATTATTTAGAATTCAAACATTAAATTCAACATATTTATCATTCCCAAATGTTATTCATAAAAAGCTTGATCTTAATAATGATTAATTGATTTATCTAAAAAATTATGTGAAGAAGTATTTTTTGTTTATAATTGTTCTATTTCAAATATGTGTGTAACACTCTCACATACTACTAGATGTTTCATTTTCTGATTTGGCTAAATCCCACTTTGTAGAATTTATCTTTGTTCTAGTCTTGGGGTAGTCACCTTATTTTATGGTTTTGTCCTATGTGCTCTTGATCCTCTTAACATGTTCAACTTGAGTATTAGAAATACTAAAAAAGAAAAGAAAGCTCAAATCTGCACTTGTATGAACAAAATCATGAGAATCAACCTACTGCTCCTAGAACTAGATCTCCCTCTTCGAGTTCTCTCAGACAAAGGTCTAGATCCCCTAGCGAGGACCTCTCTAGGGCCTTAATTTCCACTTCAGCAACAAGACTATTTATGGGAAAACCTATTCAAAGTTCTAGACTCGGAGGCTATGGACTCCCTACCTCAAATCCAATGATTTTTTTTGTTATGCCATGGAATGTTAGGGGTTTATCTATCTCCTCAAGAAAAGTTCATGTCAAGAAAGCTCTACAAATTCACAAGCTAGATGTAATTTTCTTGCAAGAAGTCAAAATTGTAGAAACTCACCTCCAACATGCTCTTCAATCCTTATGGAGGGATGCAGGTTAGTTTAAATCCACTCTTCATAGTGACAGAAGTGGAGGTGTGGTGTTAGGAATTGCACCTTGGTTGGCCAAGTTTATCATCTCTTCAAGAGTTGATCCAATAATAATTGTGTGTGGTGTTTATTACTACTCCAAGGAAGATCCATTGGTTTTTTATCCATCTATGCTCCAAATGATTCCCCTTCTTCAATCAAACTTTGGGAATGGATGGTTAACAACCTCCCCACAGCTGAATGGATTTGTGGAGGTGATTTCAACATGGTGGAAAATCACTATGATAGAAATTGGTTCATCCCTTATAAACTTTCCTGAAAAGAATTTGATGCTTGGATCCTAATGAGAAACACTGTGGGAGTTTCATATCCCATTGTAGACAAAAGAGACTCTCACATCCATTATTGGTTCACTTGGTCCAACTTAAGAGAGGGTGATTTAAGGAAACTTAACCGAATTGATAGATTTTACCTTGTTGATTCCCTTTCCATTGTCCCTTCTTCACATAACACTTTTATTAAAGTTGATGCTACTGCCTCCCTTTTAGACCACCTTCTGATTTTCTGACCTTTCAACTTTTTGCTTGTCCTTCCTAGCTCACTAGACTACCCTACAACTCAACACCTCCCACCTTAACCATCCCAACTGCCTTGCTTTTTTTTATCTCCATCTGGAATGAAGCTCCTAGACCTCCACATAAATTTGGTTGGTTACAATGGTGGAAAGAAGATATTATACATTGCACTACCTTCCCAAGATCTTATGGGAAAAGAATGTCTAGGAAAAGAGCTAGAATGGAAAAATTGTTAAGATATCAACTGGAAAAGAGTATAAGCCTTTTAAACTCAACACTAACAATAGTTCTCTTCAACATGTTGTGTTTGTTGCTAAAATGATATTTAGAAGATTTGAATTTTATTGAGGTCAAGGAGCTCAAATAAGGGCTAGGCTTCATTGGATGAAAGGAGACAAAGGAATGAAGTTATTTTTCAGTTATCTCAAACACAAACATTCTCAAGAAATAATAATGACAATATATGCTCAAGTGGGGCACAAACATGACAATCTAGAAGATATCAAATTTGTCTTTTTTCAGCACTATCAACAATTGTTTATGGATCCCACCGAAGGTGATCAGCTTCAAGATATTATTGAAGATATGGTTGGTAACTACATTCCCAATAAGATTGATCTTGAGCAGCAAACATACTTAGATCGCTTGTTTACCCTTGAAGAGTTTGATGTTGCTTTGAAGGATATGGCTGACTCAAAAAGTTTGAGTATTGATAGATTACCTGTAGAATTTTATAAAACAATGTGGCCTTTCATTACAAATGATTTCTATGAGGTCTACACAGAAACCTTATCTCAAGGATCCTTGGATTCTTTTATTAATCAAGGGTTGATAAAATTAATTCCTAAAGGGAAAAATGAGAACACCATTTCAGGGTGGAGACGAATTACTCTTCTTAACACATCCTATAAGATTATTGCCAAATCTATTGCTAAAATAATTAAACATACAATGCAAGAAATTGTAAGGCCCGAGCAAACTAGTTTTATCGGGGGAAGATTCATACTTGACAACTTGATTCTAGTATGGGAAACGATGGAATGGGTTCAACAAATTGGTCAAAATTGCCTCCTCATCAAAATGAGATTTTCGAAAAGCTTATGATAGGATTAGGTGGCAGTTTATATTAAAAATGTTGAAATGGTTAACTGCTTTGGCCCCAAGTTCATTACCCACATAAAGCTCCTCTTTGTTGATGCTAATGCTTACCTAGCCATTAATGGATCTATCTCCCAAACCTTTCCTCCTCATAGATTGATAAGGCAAGGTTGTCCCTTAGCACCCTTCCTCTATGTCATTGCTCTTGATGCTCTTGGGTACCTTTTAAGTCATGCAAAAAATCAAAACCTCATCCATGGTATTTCCTTACCTGGTAATGATGTTGCTCTTAATTCTCATTTTGCTGATGATAGCCTTTTATTTATTCAAAACTCTCAAGAAGAGCTTAACAACACCCTTGAAGTTTTGGATCTATTTTGTTCAACTACTAGCTCACATTTATCTCTTAACAAAATTGAATTTTGGACAACTTCATCTAATCAACCTCCTCCTTGGATACCCTCACAATGGAAATTCAACAACCATGACAGTGTTATTTCAAGATACCTTGGCATCCCCTTTGGGATATGAGTTTCATTATCTAAAATGTGGAAATGGTTCATACAAAAATTAAAAAGAAAGCTTGAACTATGGTCAAATAAATTGCTCTATATGGTTGGATGCATACAAATTGCAAAACAAAATCCTCATAGCCATTCATGTTTACTTTCATCATTTTGGCTTCCTTCAAAAAGCAACTATAATCAATTAACCCAATTAATTAGAGGGTTTCTTTGGGGAAAATAGAATAACAAAAAGGGTCATCTGGTTGCTTCATGGTTGTATTGTATTCAACCAAAGAATAAAGGGGGTTTAGGAGTGATTTATCCTCTTACTCAAGGGATTTGCCTCATAGCCATATGGATTACTAGATCTTTACATGGATTAGCCCCATGGAAATCTCTTATTAGACAAAAAATAGCTACAACCAAAGCATTTGATTCTTGGAGAGAGGTGGGGTGGAAAAATAAAATTTTTATGGCTAATTACTTTAATGGAGAGCGTGGCAAAAAGTGTCTCTTCTTCTTGAATGGAATGGTCAAGACCTTAGTCATGGAATGAGCTTCTCTTCTTCATCTATTTGGTGGAATAGATTGATTTGTTTAAATAAACAACCCCTTTTCCATTAATTATTTTACATAGCAAGACTTTATTCAAAAAAGGCATCACCAAGTTCAAGGATATTTGGGAGTTCTCATCTCTTGGAAAAATGACTTCCAGCTCAAACATGATTTCAACATGTCTAATGCTTTAATCAATGACATTCACAAGGTGCAAGATATTGTCCCTCTTGATATTCAATTGAAAATTTCTAGTCCCATTTCATGCAACTTCTTTAAAGATTGGAGGTGGCTTCCAGGTTCTAATATAGCTAATTTTGCTCTAAAGTTTATCTATAGTAAGCTTCTTCCACCAATCCAAATGCAACCAAGGTTAAATTTGAAATGGGGAGTGAATTGGTGTGAATCCAAATGGTTCAATTTGAGCCTTGCTTTTCTCCCTCCCCACTCCTCCAGATGTCCTTTTTTCCACAAGCTATAAATTATTAAACATGCTTTTTAGATGTGCAAGTATACCCAAGAAATTTGGCAAACAATTTTGGTTGAGATCTTAGCTATATTTAACAAATATAATTTAAGATGGAAATCAGCACTATTAGGGCTGCATTGTTCGGAAAATATAGTTTCAGAATCTTTTCGTCAATATATCCTTTTGCATATTTGGAAGCTTCAATGTAAAGTTGTTTTCTCTAATGCATTCAAGCCTAAGGAAGTTATTATGCATGGCTTATTCTCTAGCATTATTTTGTAGCAGTCAATACTTGTTAGAGCATTGAAAGATAAACTCGGCTTCAACTCAAAACTCGAGATCCAAAAATTGTGTAGATGGGTATATCGCTTGTTTACCCTTGAAGAGTTTGATGTTGCTTTGAAGGATATGGCCACTCAAAAAGTTTGAGTATTGATAGATTACCTGTAGAATTTTATAAAACAATGTGGCCTTTCATTACAAATGACTTCTATGAGGTCTACACAGAAACCTTATCTCAAGGATCCTTGGGTTCTTTTATTAATCAAGGGTTGATAAAATTAATTCCTAAAGGGAAAAATGAGAACACCATTTCAGGGTGGAGACGAATTACTCTTCTTAACACATCCTATAAGATTCTTGCCAAATCTATTGCTAAAATAATTAAACATACAGTGCAAGAAATTGTAAGGCCCGAGCAAACTGGTTTTATCGGGGGAAGATTCATTCTTGACAACTTGATTCTAGTATGGGAAATGATGGAATGGGTTCAACAAACTGGTCAAAATTGCCTCCTCATCAAAATTAGATTTTGGAAAAGCTTATGATAGGATTAGGTGGCAGTTTATATTAAAAATGTTGAAATGGTTACCTGCTTTGGCCCCAAGCTCATTACCCACATAAAACTCCTCTTTGTTGATGCTAATGCTTACCTAGCCATTAATGGATCTATTTCCCAAACCTTTCCTCTTCATAGATTGATAAGGCAAGGTTGTCCCTTAGCACCCTTCCTCTATGTCATCGCTCTTGATGCTTTTGGGTACCTTTTAATTCATGCAAAAAATCAAAACCTCATCCATGGTATTTCCTTACTTGGTAATGATGTTGCTCTTAATTCTCACTTTGCTGATGATAGCCTTTTATTTATTCAAAACTCTCAAGAAGAGCTTAACAACACCCTTGAAGTTTTGGATCTATTTTGTTCAACTACTAGCTCACATTTATCTCTTAACAAAATTGAATTCTGGACAACTTCATCTTATCAGCCTCCTCCTTGGATACCCTCACAATGGAAATTCAACAACCATGACATTGTTATTTCAAGATACCTTGGCATCCCCTTTGGGATATGAGTGTCATTATCTAAAATGTGGAAATGGTTCATACAAAAATTAAAAAGAAAGCTTGAACTATGGTCAAATAAATTGCTCTATATGGTTGGATGCATACAAATTGCAAAACTAAATCCTCATAGCCATTCATGTTTACTTTCATCATTTTGGCTTCCTTCAAAAAGCAACTATAATCAATTAACCCAATTAATTAGAGGGTTTCTTTGGGGAAAATAGAATAACAAAAAAGGTCATCCAATTGCTTCATGGTTGTATTGTATTCAATCAAAGAATAAAGGGAGTTTAGGAGTGATTTATCCTCTTACTCAAGGGATTTTCCTCATAGCCATATGTATTACTAGATCTTTACATGGAGTAGCCCCATGGAAATCTCTTATTAGACAAAAAATAGCTACAACCAAAGCATTTGATTCTTGGAGAGAGGTGGGGTGGAAAAATAAAATCTTTATGGCTAATTACTTTAATGGAGAGTGTGGCAAAAAGTGTCTCTTCTTCTTGAATGGAATGGTCAAGACCTTAGTCATGGAATGAGCTTCTCTTCTTCATCTATTTGGTGGAATAGATTGATTTGTTTAAATAAACAACCCCTTTTCCATTAATTCTTTTACATAGCAAGACTTTATTCAAAAAAGGCATCACCGAGTTCAAGGATATTTGGGAGTTCTCATCTCTTGGAAAAATGACTTCAAGCTCAAACATGATTTCAACATGTCTAATGCTTTAATCAATGACATTCACAAGGTGCAAGATATTGTCCCTCTTGATCTTCAATTGAAAATTTCCAGTCCCATTTCATGCAACTTCTTTAAAGATTGGAGGTGGCTTCCAGGTTCTAATATAGCGAATTTTGCTCTAAAGTTTATCTACAATAAGCTTCTTCCACCAATCCAAATGCAACCAAGGTTAAATTTGAAATGGAGAGTGAATTGGTGTGAATCCAAATGGTTCAATTTGAGCCTTGCTATTTGGAAATCCAAAGCTAAAGTGAAAGTGCAATTTCTTGCATGAAAGATTATCCAGTGTAAAATTGTTGTGGGAGAATGCCTTACTTTTCTCTCTCCCCACTCCTCCAGATGTCCTTTTTTCCACAAGCTAGAAATTATTAAACATGCTTTTTAGATGTGCAAGTATACCCAAGAAATTTGGCAAACAATTTTGGTTGATATCTTAGCTATATTTAACAAATATAATTTAAGATGGAAATCAGCACTATTAGGGCTGCATTGTTCGGAAAATATAGTTTCAGAATCTTTTCGTCAATATATCCTTTTGCATATTTGGAAGCTTCAATGTAAAGTTGTTTTCTCTAATTCATTCAAGCCTAAGGAATTTATTATGCATGGCTTATTCTCTAGCATTATTTTGTAGCAATCAATACTTGTTAGAGCATTGAAAGATAAACTCGGCTTCAACTCAAAACTCGAGATCCAAATAGCTCATGTGTAGTCCCAAAATCCCTTCTTACATCTATGGAAATTGTTACAAAGGAACAAGTTTTATGTACTCTTGGAGAAAACTGATCATTATGTAATTTGCAAGCTACAGTTGTTTTGTCTCTTGTAGTTGTTTAGTGCTGATTTTTGTTGGTGTTGATTACTTTGTGGCTCCTTTCATGATTCCTATCTTGAAAGCGCCTTTGGTACATTTTTTTTACTATTGATATATGTTTTTTTCCAATAAAAAAATATGTTGTCTTTTTTGTCCTCACAAATTTACAATATTAAGTGATACAAAATCATCATTATTATAGTCCCCTACCAAGACAAGGAGTAATAAAAGTTCAAAATCGAACAATTCAACAAGTGTGGATTATTCATTAAAGTGGCGCATATTTCTAAACATGTAAGGTGCAAATTATTCTAAAGATATGTGTGTAGATTCCATAGAGCTTTGAGTGCATGTACATTGTCCTATAAAATATGTTTGACAAGAAAACTGGACCACTTTAACCGGTTCTATTTACAAATGATTTGATCTATCTTTTGTTAATAAATTTACAATTTCGATTTTTTGTTTCAATATTTGTTCTTCTATTTTTTATTTCTAATTGATTGATCTAATTTTTCAATATCAATTTCTACTAGAATATTAATACTTAATCTTTAACTCTTACTCTATCACTTTCTATCATATATCATCATTAAACATTTTGAAATATCTTCTATTTAAATGCAATAATAATTTTTTAAAAAAAACTACTTAATTTTAAATTATATTAGTATTATTTCTATTCTTCAAAACCATGTCAACATAACTTAAACAAATAAATTAATTTTTAAACATATTTCAGTAACAAAGACTAATCGCTAAACAACCTGCAAAATAAATTAATTAATTTTTAAGCATCTTTCAGTAACAAAGACTAATTGGTAAACAACCCTTGTCACACATATCTCCATTTCATCAATGGCTGAATGGTCTTCAGAACTCTAGAGTCATAGGAAGTAGTAAAACATTAAGCAATAGTAGTTGATCCATGTCCAGACTATGGACCACAATATTGACAAGAAGGTGAGCCTGGAGGAAGGAGGACAACCATGAGAGGACCTTTTGCCCAAGAAGGTGAGCCTGGAGGAAGGAGGACCACCATGAGAGGACCTTTTGCCCTAATCAATTGATAGCTCTCTTACATATAAGTTCGGTTAAACACTGTTCACATAATAAGGTTGGATGTGTAGCAGGCCAAGATGGGTATAAGCAATCAGAACAGCCTTAAAAATGCAGTAGGCTGGATATGTAGTGGGCCAGTTGCTGCACGCTTTGTATGTAACAGGACAAGATGGGTATAAGCAATCAGAACAGCCTTAGAAATGAAGTAGGCTAGATGTGTAGCAGGCCAACCACTGACCACTGATTGTTTTATATGTAACATGTGAAGATGGGTTTAAGCATTCAGAAGAGCCTTAGAAATGAAGTAGGCTGGATGTGTAGCAGGCCAACCACTCTATATGTAACAGGCCAAGACAGATATATGCAATCAGAACAGCCTTAGAAACTTAGAAATGAAGTGGGCTGGATGTGTAGCAGGCCACCACTGTTTGTTTTATATGTAACAGGTCAAGATGGTATAAACATAAAGCATTCATAACAGCCTTAGGAATGAAGTAGGCTGGATGTATAACAGACCAACTGCTGCATATAACAGACCAAAATGGGTATAAGCATTCAGAACAGCCTTAGAAATGTACACTGGATGTGTAGAAAGCCAACTGCTAGTTGTTCTACATCTAACAGGGCAACCTTGTTTTTCAAAACACTTTCACTTTGGAGGAATGAATCTATTTTGTCCTCTGTTAAATCATGGAGGTTGTCACTTGGAATGTGCTATATCAAATAGCAGACAAATTAAAAAAACAAATATAATATCCATTTTTTAGCACCTTAAATCAAAAACAGAGATAACAAGGTTAGTACTATGGTTCAGGGATTCCAAGCTGTCCATGGCTGTCACTGTATAAGACAATGAACTTGTTGCATCTTTTTAGTCCAATTTTTAAAGTCTTAACCTGGGCATTTAAGTCTGTTAAGATTTAAATTAATGATGTTGAGATTTTGATCATGTAATCTTAACATTTCTAATTTAAAATTATAAGAAATGAGGTCAGGATCATGTTTTGAGTTATTTGGTGAAATAAATACTCAGTCTTTTATTCTTAGTCGAAGAGATTTCAATCTATATCTCGTACTTCCTTGTGAAATAATTAAGGCAATTCTAAATTTGATGTAAAACCCTCCAACAGAAAAAATAAAATTCTCTGACTGTTGTAGAGAGAATGTTTTACCATATATTTGTCTTTCCTCTGTCATTCACATTCACTATTTTCAGGATTCCATTTCTATGGTTTGGAAAGCTCAATTACTTTCATGGCAATGAAATAATATATGGGCATGGAGTACAGCTGTTTAGCAGTGTGCTTGTGGTGTTTTACTGGTGGGCGGCGGGCCAGTTGACAGATGACAGATTGGGGTTGCAATAGTCCTCACTTTTAGCCTGGGGAGAGAAGTCTGGTTTTTTTTTGGGTGGAAAAAGATTGATAGGAACTTAATAACTATTGAAATGGAAAGATTTAAAATCTGCTCTTTTACATCATTGTAGTATCTTCTAAGAACAAAATACATCCACAATTTTGAGTGCTCCATCTCATCTGATATTCTTAAATTATTATAATTATGTACCTACTACTCATGGGCCAGAGTCCTATTTGGGCTCTTCCTGGAGTTAATTTTTTTAAGTGGTTTTATTGTATCATATCATGACATTTGAGAGCATAGTAGGTCATATTACATGTGTATTCACATCACTAATTATTATTTCTTAAACATCTGGTATGAAAACTTCAATTTTGATATAATAAAATTTTAAATATATTTATTAATATTATATTAGTACAAAATCATATATCAATATAGAAATTTAAAATTAGGAGGTATCTGATAAGAGATATATTTGTTTCAAGGAAGATATAATTGTGTCAAAAGTAAGATAGAATCATACATGATCACATGTAATATTAGATATATCAATTGCAAATATCACAATTCAAGTTTGATATCAAGATTTCATATTTGATCATTGAACACTTTTGTGCAATCTAAATTAACCATATAAACATTTGACATAAAAAGTTAAATGATCATAACCCTCTTATTTATATTTATCAATCTCAACTCATCTAATTAAGTTTGACTACTACAATATTTATTTATTATTAAGTCATAAATATCAATATTGTAATGCCCCAAGGTTTCATCTTTAAGACATTAGGATTCAAAAGATAAATGATCAATTTTTTCATGATGCAACTATGACATCAACATGCCACATTGTACACCTATGCACTCGAGATGTCATGCAAAAACATGTTGACACTCAAAGTACAGAATGCTAGGGTGCCAAGCATCGCAACCCAAGCAGAAGCTCTAGGTGGGATGCAAGTTTTGGGTGGGAATCTCCCAGTTCTTGAGATTCTCTGGTGCAAAAGCTCTCTAGTGAAAGTTTGGTAGTTGCCGGTTCGTTTGTGATTCCCAACATGCTTCACAGACCTGGTGGGACACCCCCTGTCCCTTCACCCCATGCAGCATCTGTTCTCGATGGTCTATACCATTTGTCCAACTGGAAAGCCCTTTTTCTAGGTAACAAAAGAAAGTCTCGAATGGGGTTCAAATTTTCCATTCTCAAGAAGGCACCACCATCAAAATCAAAGATCCCTCCTTTGATTGCATTATGGTGAAAAAGGAGAACTCTCTCGTTGGTAGGTTCTAGATGGCTGATAAAAGGTTCTCTTTCTATCTCAGTGCTCCCTAAGGGCCTTTTTTGCTTCACCTTCTCCCTCCAGAAGGACTATTTAAAGGCCTTAACTTGTGGTCCATGGTTCTTTGGCAATCAAAGCCTAGCTCTCTGCAAATGGTGCCCTGGTTTTGATCCTTCAGCTCATCCATAAAGGCTCCTCCTATTCAAACCATTGTTGATCCTTTCTCATCTTTGGAGGAATCTTCTAGTTTTCTTCCTACCCTAGTTGACAATGGTTCCTCAAAGTTGGCCCAACCTCCTTTGTTTGATTCAAGCTTTCCTATGGAAATTCCATTACCCTCCAAGGAACTCAGCTCGATTAAAAAAGAGAAAGAAGCCTCTCCTCGAGGGGGTTCTCTTTGGAAAAAACCACCCCTTTCAAAGGCAAAAAAGTTAGGATTGGTCTTGACCTTGGTTTCTCTCCTTCCTTGCCTTCTCCCTTCAAAGTTGTTCAAGGGATGCGTAAATCTACAAACGTAGGAACAAGCTCAAAATTGGTCATAAATCAATCAGAGAAATGAGAGCGAAACACAACGAAATATATAGTCAATGGGAACCAGTGTACCTTGGAGCAATTGGGCTCCAGAAGATCCAAAAATGTCAATTCTCTCTTGGAATGTGAGGGGACTAAACAATCTCCATAAAAAGAATATTGTAAGGAACCTCATCAAGGAATTTGAGCATGACATATTGCTAATTCAAGAAACTAAAATGTTTGTTGTGGACTTCGATAAAAAGAGTAAGTTTATCTAGCCTAATGCTCTTTCTTTGGTTGTGGATGCGGATAGGGCCTCTTGAGGTTTAGCAACCTTGTGGAAACCCTTCTTACAAGGCAAGCTTATTTCTAAAGATAAAAACTATCTCAATATTATTTTCTCTAACTGCTATGGTCTTCATGAGTAGGCCCTGTCCAATATTTATGTGCCCAATAACACTATTCTTAGGAGAGAGACTTGGTCTAACCCTCTAAGCAGTAAAAAATCCTCTAAATATCACTAGATGTTGTTTGGTGATTTCAACACCCCTCTCTACCCTTCAAAAAAAATCGGGTGCCTTATGGACCGTTTCGATAGTATGCTAGATCTCAATAATCTTCTCTTGTTGGGAGGCCTATTGGACCTTGCTCTTGAATGAAACAATTACACTTGGTCTAATTAAAGATTTGTGGATAGTTTGATTCAAGTTAGGCTTGACAAATGTCTGGTTTCTTCTAGCTGGGATATGGCCTCCTACTTTTCTCTCTCATCCCAATTGAGGGTCGGATATGATCATGCTCCTCTACTGCTCAAATGAAACAATCCCAATCATAAAGATAATTATCCCTTTCATTTTTAATTAATGTGGACCCATCACTCTCATCTTAAAGGACTTCTTGAGGAATGGTAGAATCTCAAAGTTAGGGGTTCAACGATGGTTCATCTATCCTTTAAACTCAATAGTTTAAAAAAGAATTTGGAATATTAGAACATAAACTCTTTTGGTAACATTTTTTCTCAAAATACATCCTTAAAAGCTAAACTCAAAAAATTTGAACAGGAGATGGATGGGAGGGGGGCCTTGGAGGCTCTTGTAAGCAAGGAAAAACCTCTGCTTTGTGACCTACACAATCTTATTGAGCAAGATGAAATCTTCTTGAAGCAAAGATCCAAAAATGGGTGGTTAAAAGAAGGTGCTAAGAATACTAGGTTCTTCCACCTTTCGACCACCAAACTTAGGAAAATAATTCACATTACTTAAGTTGGTTACTAAGGATGGCTCCTCCTTATCCTCTAAGGAGGAATTGGATGCAGAAGGTTTTAGTTTTTCACTCATCTCCTCAACCTACCCCTTAACAACCTTCCTCTTTGTGAGGCCTCTATGAATCATTTGGTCGAAGTGATCCTCTACTCTATCTCTACTTTAGATCTTTCCTATATGGAAGGTAGGACCTTTGATGAAGAAATAAAGGATGTGTTCTTCTCCCTTATTCCCACCAAAGCTCTTGGCCTTGATGGGTTCCCCCCTTTTTCTTTCAAAAATATTAGGAGATGTTGAAGCTGATGTGATCAAAGTTTTCAAAGAATTCCATTCCTCAGGAAACGACCTTAAGGATTTTAATAACACTTTCATTGTGTTGGTGTTTTTTAATTACTAGTTTGATCTCACATATAATCTATGGACTTTTCCATTTCCAATGATTATTTATATGGAGGGATTGGACAACTCACACATGACAGTTTTCTAAACTTTCCCTCTGCACTTTGGGCTTTGTAAAACCTGAGGGGGTGATCCCTACAATGTATCTCTCAGATACTCTTGTGCCAAATTATCTCATGAACTGCACTCTTAACAGATATATTCTCCTAATTGTTGTTTAATAGATGAAAACCTTAAAGATCTAGAAAATCTTACAACACTTATCAATCTAGAACATGAGAATATGGCAAAACATCATTCATAACATTCATTCTGATAGAAAGTAAAGATTTAAGTTGATTTTTGAATGTAATTGTTGTGAATGACCAAAAGATATAACATAGACACAACTTATGGATGAGTGCCTTGTCCTAGGCTCTGGAGTCTTAAACCATTTAATTAAAAACCTACAACAGTGTTCTACCTATCACAACAAAGCTATTAAATGATGCATAACACCATTTAACTAAAAATCAGACCAATAATACTTAATTATCTTTGCATACATTCACATAAACCTTCATTCATGTTAAAGCAATTTTAACTCATTCTTTGAACAAGTGCATCAACAATGAATAAACATTCAATGGATAGGCAATGAAGATGAATTGAATTATCTTTGATTCATTTCATTCATGATCCATATGAAGTATACAATGGAGAACATTGGCCTTGGAAATATACTATTTGCATTCAAAAGTGATAGTACTGGTATACAATCCTAATAATCAAAAGACTCAAAACTTCAAAACCTAGAAAAGATAGAAAAAATTGTATTTGTGTTTTGTATTACAACTGTTCTTCAAAATCAATCAACAACAACCTCATGCAAATGTCCTTGAATTCCCTTTTATAAAACAAGGGAGCAACAAGCTTCGGGTCATTACACATGTCACTATTTCATTTGACATTCACTTTATATTTCAAAATTGCATAATTGCAAGCTCATGGAGAATAGTCAGAGTGCAAGGAAGTTACAAAGTTTGTTACATCAAAAATGTTTTCCCAAAATATCTGAAACAGTTATTTGATACCTTTTTCACTTCAAGTCTTCAATCTTCATGTAGTGGACTCGAGAAAGTTGAGTTAGCAGGAGAAACAAAATCCTAGTGCACAAAATGAAAAAAACCCTTCTTGACACCCCTTGAAAGCTTTATAGACCATTAGAGACACCAAATAGACCAAAAATGTTGGCATGTCACCATTGGACAAGATTACAAGTCTGGAATATTGTTGTACTTGTTGTCCCATGTTGTATAGTCCTCCTCAATAGGCCAATTGGAGGCCGTGAATTCATCTAGCTTGGTTCTATAAGGACCATATTTTACCATTATTTGGGTGGCACCTTTGTCAAATTCCTCCAAAAAGGTGTTGGTATCTAATAACTTATTCAGATTATCTTTTAACATTTCCATCTTCACATCTCCCTCCTCACAAATTAGAATAGCTTATGCATTTATGACTGCATCCATATGACCTCTCCACTGCTCATAGGTCTTAACACCTCCTTCACTGTTGAGAATGTTTGGCAAGAGGCAAAGATCACTCTCATCAAACTTTTTCAATAGTGCTTTAATCCTTTTGTCCAAGGGATGTACCAATCCTTGGTAATCAATCATCTCCTTCACTATCATATAGGTTGGAGCTATTTGCAATGGTTTGTTTTGGTCATGTGTAGACCCAATAACCATGATTTTCAATACACTTAACCTAGGGACCCACGTCTACATCAATGGGAGAGCAATGGTTCTATCCTTCTCCAACATACTTATTGATTGAAACATCAAAGAATAGTTAGTTTACACACTTCTCACTCTTTTTATTCCTTTAGATAAACAATGTTCCAATACATTTGTAAATGGATCTCTCTTCGAGTGGTTCTATGTTTTTTTCAAAATCCTTTGAAGGCGGGAAATTTTGGCTTGCTTCCTGGTGGTAATGGCAATAGGTGTGATGATGAGAATGTTGATGGTGTGGAAGTGTCAGTCTGTAGCGGGGTTGTTGGTAATGATGGTGGATCCTCTTTAGTTTCTTTCATTTCAAACTCTTTGGTTTTTGTGGATGGTACTCATTTTGTACCTTGTGTGGGGGCCTCTCCAAGTCCTCTTAATGTGGGCTTGTCCTCTTCTCCTTGTCTGAAGATTCCTGAGAATTTCTCTATTGGAGAAGAAAAAAAGTGTGTGGGGGTCATGTCTAATGGACCCAGATGGTCAAATCTTTTTGGTGATAAGCCTAAAGGTAAGAGCTCTTCTCCTTTGGTTAGTTTTTTGGCTAACCCAACTGTTGGGGAGTACTCAATTTCTATTCTAACTGTATCATTGAGAAATGTTTGGAATTGATGGATTTATCCTTGGTGGGGAAATTTATGGGTCCTCATCCAAATATTGAATTGGTCTATAACCTTGTCTTCAAAAGATGGAAACTAAAAGATCAGGTATGGTGATTGTGATGACTAGAGGTTTCTTCTCATTTTCCTTCACTTGTGATAAGGATATGGTGATTTTTTTGATTGGTTGCCCTTGGATAATTAGAAAATCATCGTTGGTCCTTAAGAAGTGGGAGGTTGGCTTTAATTCGAGCTCATGCTCATTTTCCTCAACCCCTATATGGGTTCGTCTTCTGACTCTTCTGTTGGAGTTATGGGATGAGTAGGTTTTCAATGGAATTGCAAATACTTTTGGGAAGCTTCGTTTTATTGACCAAATGACTTCATCTCGGAAAAGGTTGGTGTATGCTCACTTTCGTGTGATTTTTGACCAATCTGTGGATTTACCTGAGAAAATATTGATAAACTCAAAGTTGGGTGTCAGGAATCAAGTGATTGAGTACAAGTCTATTCCTTTTTCTTGTTTTCACTATAAGAAAGTTGGGCATTGGGCAAGGAAATTTCCTTCAAAACCTAATAAATCAACTCCTTCCCAACCCTTGAAGGAGTGGAAGGAAAAGGAGAAGTCGAAGGAGGGGACAAGGGCAGAAGTTAGAAGAATTGATGTTTCGTTGAAGTAGGATGTGGTCCAAGATGTGGAGAAAGATTCCTTGAGTAAGGTAGAGGGGGTACAAGGAAGATTCTTGTTGCTCCTGTTGAAACACCAAAAGATTTCCCTATGAATGAGACAATTTTGGTGTCTAGGGACCTAATTCCTCATTTGGATGTTCATGACCTTTTGATGAATGAGACTGTTTTGGAAGAAGGGGAGTTGAATTCTCCCTCGAAGGATAACTTCCTTGGCTCGGCTAAGGAGCCAAGGAGTGGAGGGGAAGCTTTAGCGGGTGAAGGTAAGGAGCTTAAGATTCCTAAGTTGGTGGAGTCTGCTTGTCTTGCAAATGTCTTTGATTCTCTTGTTAAACCAAATGTGGTGCTCACCTCTTATGTCATTGGGAACATGGGTAGCTCTCTACTTGTGAAGGAGCCTCCATTTTTTCCTGTTAAGACCAGAAACAAGAAGAAACATGCTTCTCCCCAGGGTGTTGCAACTAGGAATCACTAGAAAGTTGATTGTGGGTCAGAGCAGAGGGGCAGGGGAAGACCTTCTCTGCAATAGCATAGGGAGAAAGAAAGCAAAACAAAAATTACTAATGGTTCCCAAAAAACCCTATTTGAGATGTGCTTGAAGAGCACATCTCAAAATCCTCTATGAAGATCCTTTCTTGGAATATCTGAGGGTTGAATAACCCTCATAAGAAGGATCTCCTTGCTAATTTAGTAAGGGATCATAAACCAGGTATTATTTTGATTCAGGAAACTAAAATGTTTGTGGATAGGTTGGACAATTTAAAGAAAAGGTTGTTTAAGGAGTACAGGCTCCATGGCTTTGATGCAGAGGGAGCTTCAAGGGGAGTGGCTACCTTTTGGAATTTGAAGGTGGTGATTGGGAGGGCTATGTTTGGTGAATCTAACCATATTGCTACCTCCTTTCATCATATTAGGGATAATTTTTCCTAGGTTTCTTTTGATATTTATTCCACTAATGTGAAGAGTGCTTGTAAGAAATTTTGGGACAATTTAAATTTCTTCAAAGCTTGTCACCCTACAAATCATTAGTTGGTTATGGGCGACTTCAATACTCCTCTGAGTAGCTTGGAAAAGATGTGGGGGCTCCCAAGTAGATGATGATAGCATATTTGATTTGATGTATTTTATCAATGACAATGCCTTGTTTGATGTTTACTTGCGAGGGGACTCCTATAATTGGTCAAGCCAAAGAATTGGTGATGCGCTAATTCAGGTTAAGTTGGACAGGGCCCTCCTTTCTATTGATTGGTTGATTTATTATTCTTGCTCCCTTTCCACCCTCACTAGATTGGGTTCAGATCACTTCCCCATTTCCTTGTCGACAGACTTGATTGGTAGAAGGCGATCCTTCCCTTTTCGATTTTAAAAAATGTGGGTATCACATCCTAATTTTATAGATAAATTATTTGCATGGTGCAATATCGAGGTTGATGGTTCGGCAATGTATAGAATTGTTAAGAAGTTGGCTTTAGTGAAGAATAATGTAAGGATTTGGAATAAGTCATCCTTTGGGCATATTTTTCATGAGAAATCTCATATTAAGGAGGAACTGGACTTATTGCAGTAGTCTATCCAAGCTTCAGGGTATAATGCTAATGTGTCTAATGAGGAGAGTTTTCTCTTATCTCATTTGCATAATATTCTTGCTAAAGAGAAAGAATTTAGAAGTAGAGGTCTCGTGCAATTTGGCTCAATTGTGGTGACAAGAACATGAAGTTCTTTCATATCACCACTTTGAAGCATTGTGCCTCTAATCAGATTGATTTTATCTGCCACAATGGTATGGTGATTGAGAATGATGGGGAGATTCAACAAGCTACTTCTTCTTACTTTTTTGATCACCTGTCTGACAATTTTGCTCCTAACTCAGCTATTCAAGACCAAATGTTGGAGGTTATTCCTAGAATTTTGACTGAGGATTTAAATAACATGTTGTGTAGCATCCCTTGTGTAGAGGAGGTTAAGAAGGCTATTTTTTCTTTTGTTGGGAATAAAGCCCCTGGTTCGAATGGCTTCCTCTTGTTTTTCTTTCAGGAGTTTTGGAAAATTGTTTCTAGAGATGTGGTTGATGCTACCAAGGATTTTTTTGGTAGTAAAAAATTATTGAAGGATCTTAATTCCACCTTCATTGTTCTTATCCTGAAGATTATAGGTGCTTCTACCTTTAATGAGTTTCATCCTATTAGCCTTTGCAACTCTATTTATAAAATATTCTCAAAGGTTTTGACTTTAAGGCTGAAGAGGGTTCTTACCTTGATTATCTCTCAACATCAAAGTGGCTTTGTTTCTAAATAAATCCTTGATCCTATCATTACGGTTCATGAAAATATCCATTCATTGATGGTTAACAAGAAGGCTAGTTTTTTGTTGAAACTGGATTTAGTGAAGGCTTATGACCATGTGAATTGGAAATTTCCTGTAAAAGTCTTATATGCTTTTGGCTTCTCAGATAAATTCTTGAAGTTGATAATGAGTTTTACCTCAACGGTTTCCTTCTTTGTGTTGGTGAACGGCTCCCCCTTTGATTTCTTTAGGAGCTCTCGGGGTGTGAGATAGGGTGACCTCATTTCATCCTTCCTTTTTATCATTTTGGTTGAATCTCTTGGGATAACTCTTCAAAAGTAGGTGTCTATTGGTGTCATTAAGGGGCTTCATCTGACCTCTTCCTCTCCTCCTTTTTCACATCAACAGTTCATGGATGATGAGTCTTCTGTAGCAAAAGTTGAAGCCATCAAATTGGTTCTTCATAATTATGAAGCCGCCTCTAGTCAATTGGTGAGTCTTCTTAAAAGTACTCTATTTTTTTTTAATACCCCAAATAGAAGAAAGCAAAGAATCGCTAGTATTCTTCAATGTGCTATTGGGACCCTGCCCTCCACTTATTTGGGTCTACCACTTTGTGCTAATTCTATTCCGAACTCATTTTTAAATGGATTGATTAGCAAGTTTAACACTAAGCTGGGGGACTGGAAGGCGCCCTCCTTAGTCAAGCTGGAAAGTTAGTCTTGATCAAATCTACACTACAAAACCTCCTGGTGTATGTGTTAAGCCTTTTCCAAATCCCACAGAAGTTCTGGGAGAAGATTGAAAGCATTCAGAAATGGTTCTTATGGTCTGGTGTGGAGGATAAGAAATGGTTGAGTCTTGTCTTGTGGGATGAGGTGTGTTGATCTAAAGGCCAAGGAGGTTTAGGTCTAAGGAAAGTTAAGGTTTTTAATTCTACCCTCATGGCTAAGCAGTTATGGTTTCTTTTGGCTAGTGAAAAGGATTGGATGAGTATTCTTTCTTCTAAATACCTTTCTGGTGTTGACAAGTTCAAGGATTTCTTGAGGGAAGATTTATTTCCTCCTTCGAGATCTATCTTTTGATATTCCTTAATCAAAGTGAGAAGTATTGTCTCCACTTGTCTTCTTTGGTCAATTAGAAATGGTAGAGACATTCTCTTTTGGGATGACTAGTGGATTGGTCATGGTCCTCTTTGACATGTCTAGGCGACTCCTTTCAAGGATCTTTGTGTTCGTGAATTTGGTGTTTTTGTTGCTAATTACATTGTGGATGGTGCATGGAAAATAATTCATGAGTATTTTAGGGAGTTGGATCCTCTCTATGGTTTCCTATCTTAGATTCATATCCCTTTTGTTCCTCAGAGGGATAAGGTGGTTTGGAGGCTGCTTCTGCAAGGTCAGTTCTCAATGGCATCTTTTGTCCAATATTTGAACAATATTGTGGGCATGTTCCCCCCTTAGGCTCTTGTTTGGTCTTTGAATCTAACTCCTAAGATCAATATGTTTTTTTGGTTGTTAGTTCAGGATAAAATCTTGACTATGAAAAAACTTTGGAAAAGAGGCTTCTTCATGCCTAATAGATGTTATCTTTGTGAGGAGGATTCGAAGGATTCCCACCATTTTTTATTGGGTGTAGATATGCTCGGGAGGTGTGGGGGATTTTTCTTAATCTCTAGAAGTTGGAGTGGGTATTCCCTTCTTTGGATATGTAGCTTTGGAGTTAATGGCAGACTCCTTCTTCCAATCCTTCTCTATGTTTACTCTGGTCCCTTATCCTTCCTCATGTTGTATGGGGTCTTTGGTAGGAGAGGAATAAATAGATTTTTTAGGAATGTTGCTATTCCTCCGGTTTCTCTATTTTTCAAGATCTTATCGGCCATTAAGGAGAATGTCTTATAGGTTGTGGTTAATTCCAATTTCCCTGGTCATGTGATGGTGTTGGATTATGATATTTGGGTGGCATATCAATGGAAGCTTTTCTTTGATATTCCCTAGCCTTTGAAAAAAGCCAAGTCTGATAGAGCAGGGGTCATTTGGTATTCACCTCCTCCTGTGTAGTTTAAAGTCAACTTTGATGGTTCTACTAAAGGTAATTTGGGACATTGTGGTTGTGGGGGAGTGTTAAGAGATCATAATGGTAGGTTAGTTTTGGTGGTGGCATTCCCTTTGGGGATCCAGAAAAACCACCATGTTGAAGTTGGGGCAGCCTATCATGGTTTAAAATTGGCAAGAGACAAGGGAGTTTCCAAGATTTGGTTGGAAGGGGACTCGTTGAATATTATAAACTGCCTTAGGAAGCTCTCTCTTCCTTCTTGGTATATTGAAAGACTTATCTTTGATGCTCTTTCCTTGTTGAATAACTTTGAAGTAGTCTACATTTCCCATGTTTTTCATGAGGTTGATGGTGTTGTGGACTTCTTGGATAACTTTGGTGTGTCTTCGGCTAGGTCATGGGAGATTAATGACAACCTCTCAGTGGAGCTTATTACTTTTCTTAACAATGATAGTCTCTAAGTATTTGAAAGGGGCTGAATTTTCTAGTAAACTTAAGGGATGGAGATTTAATGATTACCCTCTGGTGTCGATTAGATATTTGATAGTTGTAGATCTTATTGAAAATTGTGGAAGGGTGATTTGTAATCTTAGGAGGGATATGGCCATTATCTTTATTTGTACCTCGAAATTTCAAATCACACGCTTTCTGGGTGTGATTTTCTCCTTAGTGTTTTTTATTATTTGCATTTGTGCTTTGTGGGGTTTCATTCTTGTGAATTGCTCGACACTTTTGAAGATGGGGGGTGGTAGTTGCAGAATAGATCCCTTGTCATGTGTTGAGATCAAATCCAATGGTGAATTTTCAGAGATTTTACAGAAAGGTGAGATCACTCCTTTCATGGATAAATTGCATGGTTTTGAGGCTAAGACCTCACAGGAGTTTGTGAAAGCTTGCCATAGTCGGGTGCTTAGTATGTTTGGCATTGAAATCATTGTTAATGAGGAGTTCATAGCTAAAGTTACTAGGTTGTCAACTTAGGGGATGAAATTCTTCAGATAAAAATCCATGTCTAAGGTGGCGAGAATGAATTTCCTGAGGGATGAAGAGAAGGCTAAAATTATTAGACTCCAGTGTGGTGGCTTTGATTGAACCAAAATTAAACCAATTTGGGGAGATGTGGCTATGGCTCTTATGCGATATTTTACCCTGGAAGGGTGGTATACAGCTCTTTATGGGAACCATTTTGTGCTGCTAAACCATTTTCAACATGGTAAGTTGGTCTCTTTCCCATTTTATCTTCTTTCATCTTTGGAGAACTGGATAATGGATTATAGAAAGAATCCTAATAATCCATTTTTACACATGAGGGGTTGATTCTTTTAATTGTGGAGCATATCAAAGCAAGATATGTTATTGCTTCCCTTATTCCTAGTAAGGCCGAAAATTCCAAGAAGAAGGATAAGCCGAAAGGGAAATTTCAGTCGAAGGAGGAAGATGATGACAAGACAGAGTCTGAGGATGATTCTCTGGCCTTGTTTGATGGCTACCAGGCAGATTTGGATTATGTTAACCCTTCAACTAGGGTTAGGAAAAGCTATGGGAAAAATTATAAGCCCTCATCCTCATGTGTGAAGCACAAAATTCTAGTTGATTGTGAAGAGACGGATGTGGAGGGAAAAGGAAGTGGTAGGAAGGTTCCTAAACAAGGGCTAGTTAGAGTTGCAGTTTCCCATGATGTGGTGGAGAATTTGTAGGAGGGTGTCGGGATTACTAAGGCTTGTGAGGTGGTTAAAAATGCTATTGATGAAAAAAATTTGGACTATGGTGGGGATAGGAGGGTCCCAGCTGATGGGGAGGTGAATCTAGAAATTTTTGTTGATTTGGATGTGTCCCCTGCAGTGTCATTTTCTAGAGGCAAAGGAAAAGAAAATTTTGTGCCACCTATTGGTTTTCAAGAAGAGGATCCCTCAATGAGATCTCATGAGGGGAGGGGTTTTTATTGGGGTATGTTGGATTTTACTTAGGCATCAGGTTTGGTCAAGGAAGGGGTAGATGTCTTTTTTAACCTACTCATGTGGCTCAGTCGATAGGTCCAAGATCTGCATGGTAAGTATGATATGATTACTCATTGTAACATCTCTACTCTAATAATTTTTAGGGAGCAGGATTCTATTTTTAGTATGGTTAGGTTGTTGAATTCTAATCTTAGCCTAATGTTGGATGATATTGCTAATTTGAAAAGAGATTATGATCCAAGGTTGTCTGCTTTGGAAAGGAATTTCTTGCAAATTCGTAAAGATTTGAATGCCTTAATTAATCACAAGGAGTCACTTGAGACCACGACTGAGGGATTGGTGTTTCTGAATGAGAAAGAAAAATAATGGATTGGTAAGTCCCTTTTCAATGACTCTTTGAAGTAGGCTATGGGTGAGAGTTTTGAGTTGGGTAAGCAAGCTACTAATTTAGAGATTGGTCTGAGTGTTCATACTCATAGCAAAACAAAGAAAAGCAGTGTGGTTCCTATGTAGGATGTTACAGAAATCATGGAGATGAATGATAAGGTGATAACCAAGGATGTGGAAGTGGTAAGGATGTTAAAAGAGATTCTTTAGTTGTTGTTTAGGTTATTTTCTGAGCTTCTCTTGTTTTTTTTGTTTTTTTTTTATGGTCAGCTGATTGTGGTTTAATAAGCATGTTGTTTTTTGGGGGCAAATTTAAAGCTTTATCTTCGTGTTTCCTTATCTTTTGTATAGGGTTGTATGGTCCCTTTAAAACCTATTTTACACTAATAAAAAAAATAAAAAATATTATTATCATTATACAATACAAATAATTCTTTAAAAAAATCTATCTATTGTATCAATTCTTCCTTAGTTACTTCCTTTGGAGGGGTTGCAGCTGATGTACCTAGGGTAAGGTATGCAATAGGTACATTATATGGATTGTACACAACCAATTATGTAGAAGTTGGAGGGGGAGAATAGGTAGGAGGTGGTGATTGAACTAGAGAAGCTGGTGGGGATGAGTCCAACACTCTAGTCACTGATGGCCCTGTCATTAATGTTGGCCTGGATTGCAATGTTTGTAATTGTTCTTTCAATAATACATTCTCCAACTATAGTTTTTCAATCTTCTACTCATCTTTATTGTACACAACTACCAAATCATTATATTCCCTATTCTTTGCTTCAAACTACTCCTACAAAGACTCAATAGTAGCCTTGCTAAATTGGGCTACATTTACAGCCAATGTGGCTACCTCCACAGTTGAAGTATATAATACTCTTTTGATAATCAATCCTCCTTTGAGATTTGATGTTGGTTCTATCACTTCCAACTTATTTGTATTTGGGGCCAATGCGCAGATAGCCAAAGTGTCCCATTGAGGACTAAATGTTGATCCTTGTAAAGCAATTATTACTTCTTCCTTGATGGTAAAGACATAAGTATCATGTTTCCTCACCAATTCAAATGCTATGGATGAAGCCAAGTCCCATTCTAGCAATAGGATCACTCCACTTTTCCTAACTAACTCCCTACCCTCAGCTAGTGTTATGTCCTTATACTTAGCCTTCATTTTTGTAAGGGCCTTTGATTCTATAACTTCCCTTAGGAGCTCTGGGATTTCAATCATCTTTATTTTACATTTTCATCATATTCATCCCTTCAACATCTCATCAATTGGCACCATCTCAGCATGCCAAGGACTCAATTTGCAAACTTCAATGAATCCTACCCTGGTGAGATCAGCCATCTTTATGGCAGATTGTGTCTTCACAACCCAAACATTAGGGTCATAATTGGTTTTTATGGCTTTAAGGAGGTCAACATCAAGGTATGTTATGTTGTAGGGAAGATTTAAACATTTCTATGCTCATCTCTTTATCATGCTGAATCATTTCCATTTTAACATCAAAATGAATTTTACATTTTGGTTATTCTCCTCCCTTGAACAATTTGTGGGAGCTATCCAAGAAAAGGGTAAAAATTTCCTCTCCACCAAGGCCTTATTTACATGATCTACTAGTACAATGTTGGCCTTTCCCCTACCATTTCCTCCCACCCAAGGGTCACTAACCTAGTGTTGGTCCTTAAAAATTCCTTTTAGTCTTTATCTAGTAATCCTCCTTCTTTCAGTCATGAAAATGTGTCAACCCTGACACACCATCTTAGAATTACAAGGCCCAACCCACCCCAAGCCTCTAAAGGAAAAAACCATGTTTCTAAGGACCCCACCCTTACCAATAATAAAAAGTGGGTTTTATTGATCCTCAAATTTGTATCTCGAATAACTCGAAATCCTCTTCGTATTCAACTCCCGATGGTTCTCCTACTATCCACCCCTCTAGGTAAGACTCCTCCATTGCCTCTCCTCTCTGGGAAGCTTCACTAGCCAATGCTCCCCCTTCCAGCCCCCTTAATTCCCCCATGTAGAATGTCAATCTGGTTCTTCCATTTGAAGACCTCATTTTAGACTTTGTTGATTGTAAAAGTTGTGCTCCTTTGAGGGTTAACTTGAATGGAATCAGTCAAGGTAAAATTATTTAAAATGATATCCTGAATGGATTATGTCCCAATTAGTCATAGCTAAAACCAAAATTTAAAATTTGGAGATGTTCATGTGTAACAATTCCCAAGACTGCTCAGACAAAGTGGAGGATGTTGGCCAAAACTTTTGAGAAAAGGGACAACATGGAGAAAGAAATTGAAGAGTTGAAGTCTTTCATAGGAACTTTTGAAGATATAATTAAACTCCAAGAGGTGTCTACTTTGCATCACAATCAAGAGAAAACCCTTCACAACCTTGAGGAGATCGTGGAGTACAGTAAAGACTATAAAAAACACCATTGTCACCATCCAAGTGTTTCATCAAGAACCAAGAAACTGTCAGGGTAAGAGAGCAACTAATGAACCTCTGACTACTGCTTAGACTAGGAAGAAAGGAAAAATAAGGGAAAGCTCTACCTCCCCTCCTATTGATGATGTTAGCAAGAAACATAAATCTCTATCTTTTGAATAGAAGCTTGAATTTCTAGCCATTCAATGGAAGGCCATCAAGGTTCTTCGGTTACTGAGCGACCAATAGGTGGCTTTGGTCTTAGGTTGGTCCCTTTTTGTATTTGTATTGTTTTTTCTTTGCTAGTATTTATTTCTATTTAGCTCTCTATAGGACTCTCTTTTATTTTATTTTCTTTGCTAGTCTTTATTTCTATTTCTTCACTTTTCATGAGATCCTTTTGCTTGGCCTTTATGGTTTTTTTGTAAGGGAAAAATCCCTTACCCATCTTTATCTTTATCAAAACACAAGCATAAGTCTTAACCATGTCATCTAATAACATTACCATGACAACCCTATGAGAGGATAAATTTTACTCTAATGATAGAGATCAAATTCTAGTCCATGATCATGCTCTCTTGTGAAAAAAAGGATTAGAATTAAGAGTGACACATTGCTTCATTATAGAACATAAGATGACAAAAACTACATCCAAAAGAACATGGGAATGACATCTAAACTTTAGGATTAGCTATATAAGAGGTAGGTCAATCCAAAGATCCAAGACCTCAACAATCAAACCATTAACAAGACACTTTTACACAAGGACAAACATTCCAACATAATAGAGTGAATAAATTATAAAGTGCATAATAGAGAAATGCCTACTATTTAAGGGTCACCCCTTTCATTAGTCCAAGTCACCCCTTTCACCAATCTAGGTTACCCCTTTGGGCTCAAGTCACCTCTAGGATCACCCCTAGTAAAATAGGTGATCCCCAAGTCACCTCTTATGCTAGATCATGTCACCCATCCTAAAATAAGATACCCAAGGTACAAAATAATGTATTGTTTCAACTTAAGAGTCCTAAAGGTTCCAAATTTTATTTTTGGGCCAGCCAAGGGATCTTTGAAATGCCTATAAACATGAATAAACCTAAAAACTATGTTTTAACCTCAAAAGGCAATAAATGAGGTCATAAAAACCAACACAAATGTAGGGCTAGGCCAAATGATCCTCTAATAAATTAATCACCAAACAAGGTGTAACAACCTCAGTCCAAGTGATACTAATAAATGGGTCAAACTAAACATTTAATATGTTATCTAGGTTTAAACAACACCAAAATTCAAAAGATTCATTTTCATTAAAAATATATTATAATTTGCTAGTATTGGCATCATGCATAAATGCAACAAACAAAACTAGGTAAATTAACTCTCAATTAGAAGGTTGACTACACAACACCAAATCACTAATTTTATCTACTCATATAATTTAAATGATAAATAAAGCATAACTTCTATTTTTATATGGGCAAAAGTACAAAACTATGTCACACTTTTGGCCAACTTATCAACATAAGTAAATTTAAGTATTTTTAATTAAAAATCAATTTTGGCCAAACATATGAGCTAGTAAGATTCATTCAAGTTAAGTTAGATATTTCCACAACTTTTTCAACTAAAATTGTTGGCTAAATACATCTGTAGCACCATTTTGAGGCCAATTTACCAAAAAAAAAAAAAATTATTTGAAAATTTTAATGTCTCAACAACTCTTACTCATGTAAATAACTTTTTTTTAAAATATAAAAAATACCCTTTTGTAGATCCATTAGTGTAGTTTATATATATATATATATAGTTTAATTATTATTTATATTTTATTTTTTATTTTTACTAAAAGTAGGTTATCAACACAAAATATTAGGTTGATTGCCATGTTAAGAAAAAATAATAAAACTTATTAAAAAATATGGTGCACTAGATAAAAGAATCTATATCAAGGGTATTTTTTTGTATTTTAAATAAATATTTAATATAAAAGTTGGTGTTGAGGCGAAAAACTGTGTTTTAATACACACACATTTTAATATATATTTATCAAAATTAGAAAAAAATATATCTGTGCACTAGAGTTTCAAACTATAAATACACAAAAAAGTTGAAGGGAAAAAAATTACTATATAATGATTCATGTAACTTCAATTTTTCAACATTTTATCATCAACTAAATTATAGTGTCAATCTGTTAAAAACTATTTTAAAATATATTTATTTTTTTTAAATACAAACATAAAATATACTAAAAAACACACATTATATTAGTTTACATCATTTCTAAATTCAAAACATATAATGTCACTTTTTAGCGATTCAAATTTAAAATTTAGATAAGTGTTGGTTGTTTCCTTTATAAAAGTATGACACAACTTTGTACTTTTACACATATCAACTTCTTAATCATATTAGACATATTCATCTTATTATTGAGATTGCTCCAAATATACCAAATCCCTAAGAAAAAACCAACTCAGATAATGGCATACATGAATTACAATTAAATAAATCTCATCCCAAATATGGATGACTCAAAGTCCAAATTGCAGAGTCCAATAATATACAATTAATCACCCTAATCTAGGATTGTAAGACCCCACTCACATGCATTTTAACAAAATATAAAATGTAATAAGGATTACAATTATAAGACCACATTTGAATAATAAAAAGTCATGCATAATCTAAGATCGTAATAAAATATTAAATACAATGATAATATGATTACAACCTTTACATAAATTTTGTGCATAAAGGCAACCTGGGAAAAACCCTAAACTAAATTTTTTTCAAGATCCCAAGGGATCTTCAAGAATTAGACCAGTGTGGGAAATTACCTTCCTTCAAAACATATTACTATTGATGAGCATAATAGATATCTATATCATTCTAGGCAACCATTCAGATGTACAGAGAAAATATTATAGATACATTTATAGCACAACCAAACTTACACAATGTGTGTGTGTCAAAATGTGTAGAGTGAGTTATTCTAATGTCAACACAAACCTTAATGAGATGGTTTACATTCAAAGTTTGAAGCAAGTAAAACTAATCTATTTGTAATACAATCAAACCTTTCAAATATGTATCATTGTTCTCTATTTCTAGGGATTTATTAAACCATTTAACCCTCATATTTCTATGGGCACAAAGGTTGTTAAAATGACTACCTAGAAAATGAGATTTGATGCTTAATATGCAAGCTAAAATGATTTCTATGTGCGAATGTGTGGTGGAAGGATTAGTGGTATGCAAATGTGTGTTGGAAGGATTAGTGGTATGCAAATGTGTGTTGGAATGATTAGTGGTATGCTCCTAAATGAAACAAGAAGATGGAAAGGATAATGGATTCAATGACAAACGAAGGATGATGTTGATGATAGATGAAGTAAAGATGAGTGAGATGATATGCAACTATAGTGAACTATCCATGATTATGCATATGCTCAAATACAACAAAAAAATCAAACTAACCTAAAATGTAACTATGATGCAATAGAGATGATAAAATGTAACTATGAAGCAATTAATTAATCTAAGATGAGAATGAAAAGTAACACATGATAAGAAAGCTAAGTATACGACTCCATGAAAGCTCCAAGCTCCTGCGAAATACCTACATGGTAACAATGCTCAAAGTGTGGATGGAAAATGGCATTATAACACTATTCCAATTTGTTTCTCAAAATAGCATTATAACATTACTCAAAAAGTGGATGATAAATGCAAAGGATAAGGGGTGTATTTATATAGTTTTGCAAGCATTTTGTGAGGTGGCACCTATCAACGGTTCAAATTCAAAGGAGACAAGATAGATGGTGGAGATGAAAGGAATCGAGATGTTGTCCCCTTGACCAAGGGCAACATGCCATGTGTGTGAAGAGAATCCCTTGACCAATTGGAAGCATGCCAAATGTATGAGATTCCAAGTGTGTGAAACAAAGACCCATGTGCTCCAAGTTTGTTGGAAGTGTGGGGGAATAAAGCCATGTGCTTTTTCTTATTGGTGGAAGTGTGTGAGGATAATTCCAATTAATAATTAGGCATATTTATTTTCATGTGACCTTTATGAGGTGTCACATAAAAAGAGTTGTAGAAATGTGCTCTAATTCCTAATCAGGATTAGTGAAGATTAATCAAATAAACACGTTTAGGGTTTTTTTGTTTATTTAACTTAGAGGAATGTGAATTAGGAGAATTAAAAGGAAAGTGAACAATATAAATAAAGTAAGACCTTATTTGTATGTAGTTGAAGTATTAATTAAATAGGTTGTATTTAGATAATTGAATATGATGATTGTTTTCAGGTGCATACACACACAAAATAGGGCCTCAAGAAAGATGCCAAAATAACCCACACATGGGTCATACATGATTTTCACACACTATTTAATGCTTAACACAATATGGATAAATTATTCAATAGTAATTCAACTTGCAACCACACTTGAACCCACAACACATCAAGGTTTCAATGCACAATTCACAACTTGAGCACTCGTGCCCCAATTAAATGAAAGAGAGTGAAATAATTTAAATACAAAGATTATCAAAACTTTAATTTAAGTAAGAGTGTTATTTATTATTCATCAATACTACTCTTTTCATTTCAACGTGATTAAGGAAGAAGGAAGGCTACTCCAAAATCATAATCCGCTTCATCCATTAACACAAATAAAATCATAATTTTGTACAAAATACTAAAATCATGACATTTGCATTCAAAACGTAGGAAAACACATTTCAACAATGAGAAATTTTGTCCCATAAAATAGAAAGTTTTCACGTCTTAAAATCCAAATTCACATTTTTAAAACTTTGAAAACTTTGAAAAAAAGCTTAATCACCATTAATGGAACTTTCAATTTTCTTCAACTTCCAAAATTAAAATACAAAAATAAAAAATAAAATTACCCTTATGAACCTATGAAGCACAAATGCACACTTTTCATATCACTTAAGGTTTTGAAGAAATTTATCTAGAGTAATGGTGTTAAATTAAAAAATAAAAAGTGAACAACCAAAATAAATACACAGTAAATTACTCTAAGATCCTTGCTCAAATCACAACCTATGAAATGCAAACCATATGCAACCATGTAGTGTGTCATGGTTAAAGCAAGGCTCTTTTTCCAAGCACTCTCAAACAAAGTTGAAGGAGATTGTCCTTGCACCCACACAAACAAACCAACAATCTTTACCAAGATCCAATCTCACCAAATATTTAACAATCCTCTTGCAACCACAAGAAAATTATTTACAACAAGAAAATCTTAAAACAAATGGAGAGGTAAATAGAGAAAAAAATGTGTAAATATTTATAAAAATCTTACCTTTTCCCTTTCACTTTGAAAATCTGTAACCTCCAAAGTCACATTCTTTCCATTTTCACATCTCAACAAGTTTTTTTCTAAATATATATTTCAAATTAGATATATTCTAAAATATCTTCGAATTAATATTTTATTTTCAAATACTTTTGTAGTAATACCTTTTAAATGAGTAATATGGAAATTTCACTAAAATTAACATGAATTTAATTCAAACAATTTATTTTCACTTGTTTCATTTTCCAAATATATTTACAAGATTAAAAATGTACAACTCTATATTAAGGCTATTAATGACTAACTCTTTCACTTGTCAAATAGGATTATTCCACAAACACTTTAAAATAAACATTTTGAAAAGCTGATAAAATATAAGAAAAAACAAATTAAATAAATATACATAAAGGAAAGATACACTTTATGGTCTTATCCACAACATAAGGATCTAGAATACAAAAATTAAATTAGTGGAAAACTAGATAAACACAAGAAAGGTCATTTTATTCACAACTAAATAGGATGGGTTAAGAAACTAAACATACCCAAAAGAATCATAGTGTCACTATCTTGACTATAGTGTTGGTATGTGACAACTAATCATGCAAATATTGTACACTCTTTACATATCCTCGTCAGGGTTTGGGGTGGTAGACCCTGATAGCGGGTGTTCAGGGGTGGCAGCCCCTAAAAGCAGGGGTTCAAGGGCGCAACCCACGAATGTTTTTCCCCTTTTTTTCCTATCAAGGGGTCGGTAGTTAATTTTTTGTTAACTAACAAATGAAAAATGACTTTGTAAAACCTAATTCTAGAAGCTTCCAAAAAGCTTGTTATAAGCGGTTGGGATGTATGTTGCAGCATGGTATTCGTGAGATTATAATCTACTTTGCACTGGATAATAAAATCATTGGATGGCTGAGTTTCTATAGATGTAGCCCATATTTGGTGAACCACATTAAAAAATTTTGTTGATCTCTTTTGTGTTATTCTTCATTATTATTTCTGGGTTATTTAATCTACATATAATTGTTAATGATTTTTGCTCTGACCTAACTAAATCCTAACAACTAGTATCAGATCAACATGTATTTCGATCGATTAGTAGGAAACCTCTAGATTTGAGTGGGATCAATGGAAGAAGGAAAATTCAAGGTTGAAAAGTTCAACGACGAGAATTATCAATTATGGGAGATGAAGATGGAAGATCATTTGTATCAAAAGGATCTATGGCAGCCATTACAAGTAAAATCAAAGAAAGATGTTACAATGTCTGATGAAGAATGGGAGATTTTGGATAGAAAGGCATTGGGAACCATTCAGTTATTCCTGGCACCATCTGTGGCATTCAATATAATAGAAGCAAAGACAATAGAGTATCTAATGGAAGCTTTGGATAAATTGTATGAAAAACCCTCAATCTCAAATAAGGTATTTCTCATGAAGCGTTTGTTGAATCTAAAAATTATTGAAGGTGGATTTGTGACAGATCATTTAAATGAGTTTAATACAATTACCAATCAATTAACTTCCATAAAAGTGAATTTTAATGAAGAGATGAGGACTCTCTTGGTTTTATGTTATTTGCCAGAAAGCTGGAATAGTTTGGTAATGGTTGTAAGTAACTCTGTCTCTGGTTGAAATACATTGAAATTTGATGGTGTGGTTGGTGTTATCCTTAGCGAGGAAATGTGATGGAAAAGCATCGGTGAGAGTTCAACATCTAGTAATGCTGTAGAGAATAGGGGAAGAATAAAGGATAGAGGAAAAAGACCAAAAAATAGTGGGAAATCACAAGGGAAGTTAGAGAAAGGCATATCTAAATCCAGAGGAAGAATGGATTGTTGGCACTGTGGAAAGCCAGGACACTTGAAGAAGGATTGTTGGTCTCGAAAGGGAAAACAAGGAGACAAACAACATGATGACAGTAAGGAAGCTAATGTTGCAAGTAATAAATTGCAAGATGCTTTAATTTTGTGTTTAGATAATGCTAATGATTCTTGGGTAATAGATTCAAGGGCTTCATCTCATGCCACACCCCATAGGAAATATTTTGTAGATTATGTTCAAGGTGATTTTGGACAAGTATGTTTGGGTGATGATGATCCCTATCAGATTGTTGGAAAAAGAAAGATAAAAATCAAGTTGCAGAATGGAAATGAATAGTTGCTACATGAGGTAAGGCATGTTCCAAGTTTGAGAAGGAATTTAATTTATGCAGGACAACTGGGTAGTGAAGGTTGCATAGTTACCTTTTTAGACAAAGTCAGGAAGGTCACTAAAGGTGAAAAGGTAGGTACATTGTATTTGTGTATTGGTAATACTTATTCTACCTTAGCTGCTACAAAAATAGTTGCTAATGAGACAGTTATAGTACTTGCTACAGGAATAGAAATAGAATTGTGGCACAATTGACTTGGACACATGAGTGAGAAAGGGATGAAGATCCTTCACTCTAGAAAGTTGCTACCAGGTCTGAAGCAGATTGACTTGGAGTTTTGTGAAAATTGTGTTTATGGAAAATAGAAAAGAGTCTAATTTCTCAAAGTTGGGAAAGAGAAGAAGAATGAGAAATTAGAGCTTGTGCATTTAGATGTATGGGGACTAGCTTAGGCATCTTCTCTTGGTGGCTCTTGCTATTATGTTCCTTTTATTGATGATGCAACTAGGAAAACATGGGTGTATTTCCTAAAAAAAATCAGAAGTATTTGAAACTTTTAAAAAATTGAAATCTTTGGTTGAGAATGAGACAAAAAAAGTTGAAGTGTCTCAGATATGATAATGTAGGTGAGTATTGCAATAGAGAATTTGAAAATTATTGTTCATACAATGGAATCGGTAGGTAAAAAATGGTTCCTAGAACCCCACAAGAAAATGGTGTGTCCAAGAAGATGAATAGGACCATTATGGAGTGTACTAAGAGCATGAGATTTCATGTCAGACTACCTTTACACTTTTGGGCAGATGTTGTGCATACTGTTGTTTATTTAATAAACAAGGGACCTTCAAATCCTTTGGATGGTGGCATTCCAGAGGAGGCATGGTCGGGTAAAAAGGTAAAGTATTCATTTTTGAAAACCTTTGATTGTGAAGCTTTTGTCCATGTTGATATTGAAAATAGAACCAAGCTTGAGGCTAAGTCTAAAAGTTGTATCTTCATTGGATTTGGAGTAGATGAATTTGGTTATCGGTTATGGGATTATGAAAATCATAAAATCATTAGAAGCAGAGATGTTATATTCAATGAGAAGGTCATGTATAAGGATCGGCTACAAGAAAAGAAGCATGAATAGGACAAAAAGGAATATGTGGTACTCGATGAGATTCCAAAAAATAAAATACCAGTGGTACTTGATGCTCAACAACATCAAGTTATCCCATGGACTCTTGCAATTGTTAGACATTCTACAAGGATAACTAGACCTCTAGAAATATTTTCTCCGTCATTATATTCTATATTATTAACTAATGTTGGTGAACCTGAAGGTTATGAAGAAGCAATGCAGATAGATACCAAAAATTAGTGGGAGCTAGGCATGAAAGAGGAAATGGATTCCTTGCTATTGAATCAAACTTGGGACTTAGTCCAATTGCCTGCAGGTAAAAGAGAATTTCCAAATAAATGGGTTTACAGGTCGAAGGAAGAAGATGGAGGCAAGAAAAGACATAAGGCCAGACTCATGGTAAAAGGTTTTGCACAAAAAAAAGGTATAGATTTTGATGAAATATTTTCTCCAATTGTAAAGATGACTTCTATTAGAAGTATTCTAAGTCTTGTGGCTACAAAAGACTTGCAGCTTGAACAACTAGATGTGAAAACAACATTTCTCCATAGGGGTTTGGAAGAGGAGATATGCATGCAGCAACCACAGGGATATGCGTTCAAGGGTAAGGAGGAATATGTGTGCAGGTTAAAGAAGAGTTTGTATGGCCTGAAGCAAGCACCTTAGCAATGGTATTTGAAATTTGATAGTTTTATGGATGAACAAGGTTACAAAAGATGTCATTCTGATTATTGTGTTTATTTTAAGAAATTGGATCATGACAACTATATTATCCTATTGCTTTATGTTGATGACATGCTTGTTGTCGGGTCTAACATGCAACATATTAATGAACTTAAGCAGAAATTAGCTAATTCATTTGCTATGAAGGATTTGGGTGCAGCAAAACAAATCCTTGGTATGAGGATCACACGGGACAAGACAAATAGAAAATTATTTTTTTCTCAAAGTGAGTATGCGAAGAAGGTGTTGAAAAGGTTTAACATGCAGAGTGCAAAAATGGTTAGTACACCTTTGCCTAGTCATTTTAAGTTGACTAAGGAGATGTGCCCAAAGACACAAGAGGAGGAAGAAAAAATGTGTAAGATACCATATGCATTAGCAGTTGGTAGCTTGATGTATGCAATGGTATGCACAATGCCAAATATTGCACATGCAATGGGAGTTGTGAGTAGGTATATGAGCAATCTGGGAATGGAACATTGGAATGCGATAAAATGGATTCTTTGATATTTTTGAGGTACTACTTCAAAGAAATTATGTTTTGGAGGAACAAAATTTACTCTAAAAGGACATGTTGACTCTAATATGGTGGGTGATATTGATAACAAGAGGAGTACTACATGGTATTTTTTTACTGTAGGAGGTACTGCAGTCAGTTGGATTTCCAAGCTGCAAAAGGTTATTGTGCTTTCGACCACTAAAGGTGAGTATGTTGATGCTATGAAATCTAGCAAGGAGATGATTTGGTTATAATGTTTTATGGAGGAATTGGGAAAATGACAAGACAATAGTCCTTTGTACACTAATAGCTAGAGTGTCATTCATCTTGCTAAGAATTCAGCTCTGCATTCAAAAACTAAGCACATACAACTCAGATACCACTTCATTCATTCAGTTTTGGAGGATAGGAAGTTGAAGCTGGAGAAAATTCACACAAGTGAAAATCCTACAGATATGTTCACAAAGGAAATTACGCAAGAGAAATTGATTTTCTGATCAGTTTTTGTTGGCCTTCACGACTAATGGTGGACATAAGAAACCAGCTAGAATTGTGATCCAGTGGGAGCTAAAAGTGCAGTGATGTCGTCCAGGATCAGTCTCCAAGTGGAAGATTGTTTAGTGTGGAGCCTAATCAGTCTCTAAGTGAGATTTTTGGTATGTGGTGACCGATCATGCAAATACCGTATTAATCTTTTATGTATCCTTGTCGTGGTTCGAGGCCAAGCCAGCCCGGAGCAGGGTGGGGGCAACAACCCCTAAAAAATCGTACCCTAAATTTCATATATTACTGACTTTTTAAGATCTCACGGGAAGTGCCTCAAATTCTCGGCCAAAGTGTGATACCAAAAACAGCAAAACATTTAATTTTTGAGTTTTTGTGTAAATCTAACTTCGCAATTCTAAATTACTATTTTTAATCTTAAACTATTGGTGAAATATATATTTCATTTTGGGTGTATGGTGGAACATTAATTTCTAAGACTCATGCTTCACTCATAGGACAAAAAAGTCATAGTTTATACTAAAATAATAGCATATCAAAATAAAAATAAAGGTATGATATCAAACAACTGACTATTCTTAATAATCCCTACCCAAACTCCAAAAATCCATATGCAATAAAGAAAAGATTATTACAAATAATGTATAATTGTGGACACATAAAAAGTAACCCTTCTAATTTTTCTTCCTATTTAGGCCCTCGTGATTTTTGGCTTGATTTTTCCTTGATTTAATGTTGTAATGTGGTCAACACATTCACATTAGGTCTTGGGTCCTTGTGAAATCATTAAGAACTATATGATGTCGTGTTAAAGTGTTGTGAAGTGTTGTAACATATTTTTACACTCCTCTAAGAACTTATTAATATAATTCACCTAAATAACCCCTTTTTTATCAATTACCAAGCCTTATTTAAAATTTTTGTAAAGTATTGTAACAAACTTTCACACTTTTCTAGGCTTGTCATCAATAATTTGACCCTTTCTTATGTTTAAATGACCCCTTAATGCACTTACAGGTCATATTTAAGTGTGTTTCAAAGAATAATCCCATTAAACATCATTAAATGCACTTTAATTCCCAACACCCATTAAAATTGCCTTGGTGGGACCAAGTCGCCACTAGGGGCGACTTAGTTCCACTTGGCACAAAATCAAAATTATTTCAAAATTCTAGTGGGGTATTATTTTCTAGACCTTGAGGTCAGCCTATGATGTGGTATTTTTGAGAAATTTTGTATAATCATGTATAAATATAGGGTGTTCCCTCATTTTTTATCTCCTAATTTCCTTAATACTCTAATTCATCCACTTAATCATTCTCAAGCATTCTAGGCATTATCAAGCATATATCCATTGGAGCATTTACTTGCATATCTTCAGATTTCTACATCAAGGGTTTAATAATTTGTAGCATTTCATGTTGTTCATTCATCATTCTCTTTTCATTTCATTTTCAAGGGTTTAATTACCAAACCGAGGTTTGACCAAGGCAAAACCCAATTCACTAACCCTTAACCCTTTTTCCCCTCTTTGCATGTGTGTTTTGCAAGTCTTGTATGGATATTTTTCAAAGAGAAAGGTGTTAAAATGTGTCATCAATTCATAAAATTATTTCAAAGTCAACAAAGCCCTAAAAGAAGCTTGGAGATCACTTATAGACCAAATTCTGCAAATTCAAATTCGGACACCTGTCAGGAACCAAAGTGTAGACTGAGAACTACAGATTGCATCTTCAAAATTCCCAAAAGCTACACATGGACTAAGTCTCCATCAATGGTGAATTAGTCTCATTGACGGGCCTAAAAAGTTTTTTCTACAGTTTTGGATACTCTTTTGGCTTAAACCTGTTCCGATAGAATTTCCCCAAATCAAGAATAAGTCACCCAGCTTGGCGTAAGTGTCCCAGTTGGATTCAACAATAATTTTTGTAGGATTCTAGAGCCTCTCTACATTACATTCTAGTTTCCAGGTGCACCTCTCTAGTCTCATTCATTTCTGTTACAGTTTGTTTGCATTCTTAGGTCATTTTGTATATCACATTGTGTTTTCAAACATCTTGCATTTCATTATTTTTGCATTAATAATCAATATATTTTATTATTTTATTGCATTTAGGACATTACATTTAGGCATATTTCATTCATATTTGCATTAGTTTTGAGTGGGGACATTGCAATTTTTGGCATTCCTCTCTCCTTTTAGGTGAAAAACCCTAGAAGTGTTAGAGAGCCTTGTGGTGCCAAAATCTTTGTCCACATTTTGGTGAACCTAACTTTAGAACATTATTTTTTTTAATTTTAAGTGCATTTACATCCTAGGAATAGCTTGCATTGGCATTGCATTGTTTAATTTGCATCCTAGGGTTTTAAAAATTGCATTAGTGAAAAGCTCATATAGCTTGCATTTTTCCATTGCATTTCATTGAAAATCAACAAAATTCTACATATTCATATTACATTTGAATTTAAACACATAAAAAGCATAAAAATCCATTAAAAATTTCAAAAAAACCACAACCTGGACTCATTCGCCATCCTGGGTGACTTAGTCCAGTTGCACATTCTACATTGTAATTTTTGTCATTTCCAGATCATTTTTTGCATTTTTGTTTTATGTTGTTACATTTCTATCATTGTTTCTAGATTTGTTGTTTTATTCAATTTCTTGCATTTAATTTGCTTTCATTCCTTTGCATCATGGCTATGTGTTTTAATAAGCTTTGGATGTCATTAAAATACTTAGTTGACATGTCAAGTTGTGTCTTTGGAACTGGTCCTAATGACATTGAACCTTCTCATGCTCCTTCAACTCCTGATGAATGTCCTCCTCGTGATGTTGACATCATTGGAGAAGATGGTGACAACATGAATAAGTTCCTAAATGAATGCCTTGACAACCTCAAAGCTAATGCATCCTTTTATCCATCCATGAAACAACAAGACCTTCCTACAGTACCACCTCCTGATATGTTTGGTTACTTACATCTTGAAACAAACGAAGGACCTAAGTTCCCTCCAATAGGTGAACCTAGTTCTTCTAAACAAACAACCCCTCAACCATTTTATGTTAACAAAGTAACTACGCCAATAAATCTTGAAGAAACCTATGGCAAAGGTTTTACCATTTTAAGCAAACAAGGATGTGACACAACAACTAAACATGACATTCATCAACTCTTAGAGCAAACTCCAAAAGATGAAAACACAACAAGGTTAGGATATCAAGATCACTCTCATAATAGCAAGCCTCCTAGAGAATATTGGAGCCTTTGTGATGATGGCATGGTGATCTTTGATTCCCCTATCAATCTGAATGTCCTTCTTCCTCGAGAACAACCCTTACTTGATAACAATGACAAGGATGAGAGGATCACTTTGGGTCCTCTTCCTTCCATTCGAGAAAAGGGTGAATCTAGCAAACACAAAAGACCTTACAAATTACAAAACTCAAGTTTCCTCTTTGTCCACCACCTGAATGTGAAAGGAAATTGTAAATACTCTTAAACAAAGGACTCATATTATTACCACCTATGAATAGGATGGTGATATATCCTAAAGATGCTAACATTCCACATTGTGCATATCATCGCATTCTTGGACATAGAAGTGATGAGTGTCGTACATTGAAAGAAATACTGAGAAAGTATCATTTCGATGGTGATAATTGCTATCCAATAATTCCATAAACCACTCTCCAACAACTTATCATGTAATAGTTGTAGAACATTTCTTTTCTCACTATTACATGACCTTTCCTATCACTTACCTTGGCTCATTCTTGCACTCAGTGGGGGAAAGAAGCTGCTAGCCTTGTCCTAGTAATGCATTTGTCATTATCCGTTCTATGTTATTCATCTTTTGCTTATACCAACTGAGACTGGGAGGTGGATGACTTGCTCGATGGTTTTTTTCATTTTCCTTAGTATTCTTTTACATGTTCTTTTTCTTTTTCTTTTGAGTGTTTGCATGTGTGTAACGTGTTCCCCCATGATGTTTTGTTTGATGTTCTCTCTCTTTGTGA
>VDFB02204157.1:0-13619 GCA_007258455.2 Sequoia sempervirens | reverse complement strand
CATTATGTTGAATATTGAATTTTTGAGCAAGTCTTCTTCCGAAGAACGAAGCCTAGGGTTTCTGTTGTCTACAGACATTGGAGAACAAGCCATCTTCAGTGTTGCGATTCAGAGGTTGTGAAATACCAGCTGATCTATTGCTTTCAGAGGGATATCTTCATTCAAAAGTTATCACAGAACATTCACAGTTGATTCACCTTCAGGGTTTTTGGCCGGGATTACATTCAGAAGTGTTATATCTCCTTAGGCGCCTATTTCATAAAATCCAGACAAAGCACATTGGGCAGTACTTTTTATCTATTGCTGCTGTCACAGCCGTACCATTCTACAGCAGATCTGTACCAGCATAAAGAGGCCGTATTTTTCAGTATAAGGCAAATCGCCTTCCTTTTTGACCATCTGGTTTCATCAAGTGGGGCGCAAATACCTAGGGATTCATTTTGGAGCATCTGGCAGAGGAGGAAAGGACTAAGTTGAAAGCCGTACCAGTTCTTCCCTATTTCATGCGCCTGTGATCAGCAAATCAGGTTTTCTTATTGCAATCATGTTGTCTCTTTTTAACTTGCATGTTGTCAGATCTCTATTGTAATAAGTCCAGAGGATCAATAAATGATTTGTCATCACTAGATCTCGTATTTCCATCAATGTTGGTATTGTAGCAATTTTATTTGAATTTATTATTAAATTCTTGCAAAATTGCAACTTTCATTATTCATGCAAAAACATCAAAAAAACCAAAAATACACAAAATAAAACACGTCAGAATCGTGGGAAATGTGGGTTCTGCTGCAGTTTCCCACATTTGTACTACATTCATTGTCGAACAAAATCCTTAGAATCTTAGAATCTTCAGGATTTCAAGATTTGGTGGTCCCGAGAAGTGTGTATCGTAAAGGGGAGCCAGTGTTGCCAAATCTCTAACTGTTCGCATTGTCTTAGTGTTTGGAGAAATCCGAGTGGGGACTCAACAAGTATGGCCATTTCAACCTAGGATTGTAAATGCTTGTGAATCAGTTTAATACTTTGCTTGGTTCCAAAACATTACAAACAAACATTCACAAACTCATTTCAAAATTTCAAACCCTTTGGTCTAAGTATGGATACCCTTTGACAAAACCTTGATATTAATGCTTGTCCTAAGAATTTATTCTTAGAGACTTTTAAATATTTTGGTTTACATCTCAATCCATACTTCCCAAAGTTAACCTAGGCAACTATTCCCCTAACTTCATCCTTTTCACAAAATGGACTTTGTGGAATAGATGTTGCTTTTGACATAGACATTTAGTTTGAACTTAAGAAAGACAAGTGTATGTGGTAAAAAATAACTTTATTCATCCAAGATTAAACCAAATGAATACCTCATATTGATGTATGTTCAAACTTTGACTCCCCAAAACAAGCAAATTGAGACAAGGAAAATACTGCAAAACATTAAGTCTAAATCATTGAGTTCCATTATCTAAAATCATTGAGTTTCACTTTACCAAAATCATGGGGTCCTATTTCCAAAATCATTTGAGTCCTATTTTACCAAAATCATTGAGTTCTTGGAGTATCATCACCTTAGAGGTATAGCATGTTTCTCATCACCTTGGTCTTGCAAAACAAAGGTTCACTATAGGTAAAATTGGGTCAAGCATTTCATCCATCCTTCATCATATTTCATCCTTCACTTCATCAAACTTTGCAAACTTTTGAACACACCAACACTTTGGACTTAAACATTTATCAACCTAAACCCTAACTTTGTTGTTTTGTATGTGAAATGAATCATTTTCCATACATTTAGTTAAGTTATCATCTTTGAACTAGTTTATCTTAAAGGTCACAAGTTTACCCTAAAGATTCACAAGTTCAAAAACATCCTTTATCCAAACATTAAACAATCAAACCTTTAAGACAAAAGTGTTATCCCAAATGTTTGCAAAGATCACTCCCTGCATCATCCATCATTTTCATCTCCACATTATCACCATTGCTCCAAAACAGCTTAGAGTGTCTCTTTTACCAAAATTTGAGTCAACTAGAGAGTTCAAACATTATAAATCTCAACATCACTCTCCCATAGGTGACCCACAATCTATGGTTACAACAAGATCACAACACAAGATAATCATGGAAGAAACCGAAGTCCCATACACCACAAGTGATCCAAACTCACAAGAATTTGATCCAAGGAGTTACTCTACCCCCTCACAACAATCCTAACATCCATTGGGACCATATGAGGTAGAAGATGTCACAAGCAATCCACTTCAACTTACTAAAGAAGAACTCCTTGAGTACAAACAAAATCATCCAACTTCTCTTGCACATAATTTGACACAAGGGTTAACCCAATCTACGATTCAACCAACTCTATCCCTTGTGCCAAGTCAACCCTTAACATCTAGTCTTGCAACTAGGCTAGGAACCAACCTTGGTCTCACTTCATGTCTAGGAACAAACACAACTTTGGGTATTTACAAAACGAGCATTCCATTAACCACCAACCTTCCCCAAAACACAAGTTGGACACCAACATTTGGAAAAACACTTACATTCCATGACGCCACAACAACCTCGATATTTCGAGCACAACCATCTTCATCCATCACCACAAATACCCCAAGTGTGCCTAACATTACACAAGGTAATGTGAACCAAGTACCTCAAATAAGACAACAGGGGCAAGTTAACACTCTCACGCCAAGTCAACCTTTAGCAAGTGGTTCCAACAACCCCATTGATACATCAAAACAAGTGGTTACCCAAAATACTCATGTCAATCCACCATCTACATCTATCCCATCCATTATCAACTCATCTCAAAACAATCCCTTGGTAACGAATCCCATCAACCCAGGTAATACCTTGTCTACATCCCTAGCACAAGGAAATCCTCAAGACATGGGACAAGGAAACATTTTTAATCAATGGACTCCAGGTCCTAGTGTGTCATTCCCATCGCACAATCTAATGGCACCATCCTCATCTCTCGCCACAGTGCCCTTCACCATGCAAAATCAAATAGGACCTCAAACTTACATTCCTCCACCCCAATCCACTATATTACAAGGAATGTTGAACCAAGGGAGCCCCCAACCTCTCATCACTAATCCGCTACCAACGCAAAACATCAACACCCAAAACCAATCGCAGATGTCCCAACAATCAAACAATCCTACATTGCAAGCACATGCCTTAGCTTTACAGCAAGCACAACAATCTTATCAGCAAGTTGTCCAACAACAACAAGCACAATAGGCTTATTAGCAAGCCGTCCAACAACAACAAGCACAACAAGTTGCCTTAGCAACACAACAACAACAACAAGCACAACAAGTTGCCTTAGCAGCACAACAACAATAGCAAGCACAACAAATTGCCTTAGTAGCGCAACAACAGCCGCAACAACAAGCAGCCCTAGTGGCCCAACAAGCCCGACAGTATGCCCAACAACAGCAATTGATCGTGCAACAACAAGGTTCCTACTATAACCCTCCACAGAACATCGTCAATCCAAACATGTTAGGAACATATACACCCACACAATCATCACCTTATCCTACACCGCCATATACACCATACAACACCTTATCATATCAGAACTCATCCATCATCTCAGCATATGTTCCTCCACCAAACCCGCAAGACGATATAGCATCACAACTTAAGGTATTATCACAAGAAATGTAGGATTTTTGGATGGGCAAGACGAAGAAGCCCCATACACAACTTTTTTCCTTATCCATGAAGATTGAAACATCGCAATAGTACCGTTCCCTCCCGGTTTTGAAATCCCCAAATTTGATAAGTACAAAGGAAGAGGAAGTCATGTGGACCATATCAAAGAGTATAACGTCATGTGTATGGAGGTCGCCTATAATGAGTCCTATTTGATGCGTATTTTCCCACAAAGTTTAATAGCTTCTACCATGGATTGGTTTTCTCAATTGCCTCCATGCATCAAAACTTTTCAAGAAATCACCGATAAATTCATAGATCACTTCTCCTTTAATCTTGACATGGATGTAAGCCTAGAAGAGTTGTACACTCTCAAACAAAACAAAGAAGAATCTTTCGCCAATTTCTTACAACGATGGAGACAAAGAGCTAGTAAGAGCAAGTGGCCAATTCCCGATGGACAACAAGTGGGCATTATCATAGCAAATCTAGACCCTGATCTATCTTTCCACTTGAAGATGCAGTGCATTGCATCTTACGACGAGCTTGTCCCTAGAGCCCTTAACATCGAGAGAGCCCTAATCTCCCAAGGGAACACACAAGTGTAAAAGACAGCCGCCCATCCACTAGTTTTAACGACAAGCCCCGCTATTGGGCCAAGATCAAAAATGTTACTAGTGATGGTGTTGTTGATGAAAAGGTGGTCTTAACTACTCCAAGACAAGCAAACACCCAAACCATGAATACACAACGACCATACATGCCACTACCAAACAATCAACCAATGATCAATGCTACAAATATTCAACGTGGACAACAAAGAACAAACAGTGCTCCTAAATGACAATTCAATCCCTTAGGGGAACCCATGGAAGATGTGTTGAAGAGGTTGATAGAGTCTAATCTTATCACACTCCTAGATTTCTCGAACTATCAAGAGCCACAAGTCAAACCTTGTAACTATAGAGACGATCAATTTTGTGAATTTCACCGATACAAAGGTCATAGCACACAAAATTGCTTTAGACTCAAACATCTAATAGAAGATCTTATCAAATAAGGAGACATTCATGTCGATCAAAAATATAGGAATGAAAAATCTAAAAAATTTACACAAACCCTATGCCTAATCATACAAAAGCAAAAGATTCAAGAAAGGCATCAACCTCAAAAAACGTAAACAATACCTGTGATACCACGGTGGGACATTTATTTATCACAACATGAGGAATCAAACATGTATCAAAATACTATTTTAAAATAAAGTCCAAACCCACAACAATGTTTAGCACTATTTTATACCGTAATGACATCAAGTGGATATTAGATTGTGATATCTCTCCCACATATGACTCAATGATTGGGCATGCTGAAGAAGTTCCAAACAAGCCAGAAATATCCCTTGTTGCACCCATACCCATAAACTATTGCGTAGATTCTTTTACCAATGATATATACTTACCCAATTCAAGGACTGCGTCAACAAGAGGCTCTTGAGGATAACAAAATTTATTCTAAATCAAGAATCCCTATCCCCAAAGTTTCACAAAGAATTAAGGGACATCTTCCAAACCATTTTAAACTCCAAAGATGTCCCCTATATCACTCCTCTAAGATGTTTCAGATGGACATATAGACATTCTTCATCCAAAACATGAGTCTCCCACTGTTGAAATTCCTACACAAGAGCAAGAAATGGTCGAGATTCTTGATTCTTACAGTGATTGTGCATGATCATCTTTTAAGTCAGCATCAACATCTTTTGAAGCAGTATCAACAGATAACAATGTCATAGAACCAGAGCAAACAGTTCATATTCCTAAACAACAGGAACCCATAGCAATATCATGTGTGTTCACGACAAGTCATATTCAGTGGCTATGGATGGGGCGATACATTATGAGAAAACAAAGGTTAGGTGATCGCTACCTTCACAATGTGGTGTAATCTTGTCTACAACAAGCATCAACATATATGGGGCATGAAGGATCCGCCCCTTGATGAAAATATTATTATCAACACTACAAATAGCCATATCATGAGTTGGCATTCACACATCATCTCATATACAAATTGGGACCAACGTAAAAAGAAGAATTCCTATCAAAGCAAGGCAAAGATCATCAAAGAAAATGAAGTAGTAAAACAAAAAGGACACATCAAGTACAAATGGATACCAAAAAAAAGAAAAAGAAAATCATCCCTAAAAAACTCCACTAGTCAAAAGAAACTGGGGAAAAAATCAAAAGGAAGTGTATCCATCAAAGTGTCCCTCAAAATACAAGCGGGCTTCTCAAGCAGGAACAAAGTATATCCGATTAGTTTGATTCCTAAATCCACGAAAACTTCCATCCCCATCCATCATGCTCATCTTCCCAAGTTTTAAGGAGTCCAAGGTTCCAAACTATCAACCAATCCATCTCATATTCTTTCATGCATTACACCATACACTCCATTCACAATATCCAATTCTCGCATTGACCATTTGTTGGCAGCTACCCTTCATCATAAGGATTTTGAAGGCACTTTATCGCGATGTGCGCACATAGACAAGGTTAATTCCAGTACCAGCAAGACAAATTAGAGTTCTTCAAGGTTGCACCCAAATGCCCGTATCTTAGCAATGCAACTTCTTTAGGTAGGATATCACTGGCACGTTATGACAATGGCCTCTACATCAGTACCACCAGGTAGTTCAACATGAGGGTAAAACTTTCTAAAAAATAAAAAAAATAGTAAAAATAAAAATTGTCCTCCAATGAAAAATACTACTGAAATATGCCTAACAATTTTTTCTTGAATTCTCACAACACAAACCAACACTACGCCAAATGTTTAGTGTTAGTTTTCCAAAATGATAAGCAATTGAATACACTCAATGCCAAGAATGTTCACCAAGATCCTTCAAGAGGCGAGGTGATAGCATATGGCAGAGTAAACTGAATAATAACTGAAAGAGAAGCTACAACTGAATGAAACTAGGCGGTGAACCAGCCATGACAGATTTCCATGCTTCCACTTATTCAGCGGGGGGAAAGATTACAAATTAAACAATTCATCCACTGCGGCAGGCATCCACTCATCGGTGGGAATTCTCCACTTTCCAATGGGTAATAAATGAAAGATTAGAATGTTGTTTATCCACACTAGCGGCAAACCATACAGGGGTTACAAATATGAAATTAAATCACAAAGTAATTGCAGAAATATAAATGACTAAACAGTACTACTGTTTCAGTCTTACAATGCTAAGTATCTGCAAGTACAAAATGTTTATTACAATGAATTTGCAATAGCAAATCTGCTCCAAACCCCTGCAACATTTATGCTACATTCCCAATTACAAATATGAGTAGAAATTCCAAGGAAACATAGCAAGAGAAGGGAATAACCAGGTCTAATTTATAGAACCAGCAAACCAAATGTTCAGAACAAGAAGTAATCTCCACTAATTTGTTCAAATCTCCACCCAAAAAGCTCCTATCTACTCCAAATCGAATGCACATAGCACTAGAAGCATGCTGTGTCCCCAATTTTGCGAGCATGAGGAGTTGATTGGTTGCTTCATTCCACAGCCTATAAGTAGTACCCTTAATGCAGTTGGGAGGGTCTCTTTTGGCGATGATCAGAGGAATCTCTCCTTCAACGTCTTGTGTGGGTTCAAGCTTAGCCATCAGTTGATTCAATTTCATATACTTACTATTTATAGTAAGTCAGCCGGCAAACAATTCTATTTATAGCAGGGCACCTGAAGTTCACATGTTGGCAGTGTCGATTCCCAAATTCAGTTGAGTTGGTGAAATAAGGAGTTTTGCCTAAGTTATAACATTTAATTATTATTAAAGGTGACTTTAATAATAATTAATATTTTAATATTATATTTGCACTTTATGATTTGAGGGTCCATTCATCATTAAAAAGGGGGCCATTTTAATTAATTACTTGGGTGCCAATTTCAAGGACATATTTTAATATTCCAAAGTGCAAATATTATATTATTTTAAAATGATTTAAAAGGCAAATTGGAGGGGATTGGCCTATTATCTTTTAATCCCACATTGGTGAGAAAAGTGTATGAGTTCCTCCAGGAAAAGTATAAAAGAATCTTAAGGGGCTCATTTGGGGAATTTGAGAATTGATTATTGGATATTTGGTTTATGATTTCTCTTTGGCGTTTGGAGAAGGGAGCCCTAGGGTTTCTGCCAGCGTATCGGCTTTGGAGAACGAAAACTCTCCATTGTATCAGCATTCTGAGGTTGTGGAATATCAGCTGAAGGTGCTCACTGTTGGCTTCATCCAGAAGTCAAGTCTATGCTTCATCAGATTTACTGCTTCAGTCTTACAGGAGAGATATGGAATAAGGGTTTCAGCATCTTTCAAGTTCAGAAGATTGTTTCCAGGTATCTTTCTTTGTAAAGCTTTCAAAAATTTATGCAATATCAATAAAGCTTCATTTTCAGCATTTAACTTTGTTTCCAGCTATATATCATTGCATGTTATGCTTCAAAATTGTTAATCTCTTGAATGCATATTTTTTGGTCTGGTAATCATTGAGAAAATATATAAATTACAAACCCTAGTGAAATATACTAGCAATTTTTTGAAGTAACACAACATAAGCAGCAATAGATGATTGGATTAGCGTTAGCCTCAAACTGAAACTGAACTTTAAATTGAAGAAACTGAACTTGAATTGAAGAACTACTCAACGTCAAGAATGTGCACTCAAGATCCCACTGAGGGCGAGGTGCTAACATATGACGGAGTCTAGAAAATTGAAATTATAAACTGATAGGCGGATAACCAGCCATAGAAAACATTTCCTCGCTACCACCAAACAGTGGGGGGAAAAATTACAATTAAGCACAATTCATCCGCTGCGGCGGGCATCCACAGAGCTGTGGGGATTCACCACTATGAAGTGGGTATAAGAGTGTTACAAATAGATTGTCCACACTGGCGGTAAACCATCCAGGGGTAATTTTAATGATAGAACAGAAAGTAAATTGCAGAAATGAAAGAATGGTTGGATTAGTAATGCTTAATCTCAACCTTACAAATAAAACTCTGCAAATTACTAAGTACAATTGATAAGGAATGAACCTTAGATATAAGTATGAACTTTTACAATGATATAACACTCAAATACTGAAGTATAAGCAAAAAACTGGAAATTGCAACAATCTGATATAAAAATCAGAATTCTGGAAATTTATAACAGCAGACTGGGAAACAGTAAAATATTCATAACTCACTCATTCCGCCTCCGAATTGACTGAAATTTGTTGCAAATGATTCTCAGAAGATGGGCGACCAAACCAGGAGGAAGAAACAGCAGCAAAACACATTCATTAATTTCTGGCACAATTCCCAATGCAGCTAAAAAGTACAGCCTCCTTGAAAGTTCGATTTTGCAAGTATAAAATAAATACTTGGAAATAAATTCCAATATTTTGAGAAAGGTGGCGCCTTCAGTCAACAGATGGATAGCCAAAGTACCCAGAACAAAAATAAATTCACTCCGAAAGATATGAACAAAACTTAGCTTCAGCTGTAGCAAAAACCAGGAACTCAAAACTGTAAAATACTCCAAAATTCATAAATCTTTGATGCTCAATCTGCTAGTCTGATGTTGAGAAGCAGCAATGAAGCCAACTAGGTGTTATATTGCAAACACGAAATTGGATGAAAGGCTAGGAGGTAGACTTCCTCGAAGCAATATGTCAATTGTCATTTCGACAGCATAACTTTAGCATAATTTTCATGGATCATATGCTGGAGCAAAAGCCTTCAATAAATAAGAGCTCACAAACTCTTCAAATGCCTGAGAAGCAGACCAAAAGACATAGGAGACCCTTCAATTTCCAGAAACCATTCAACTTCACAAGGTGGCGTCCCAAAAGGCCTCAAAGAAAAACACTTTATTCAAAAATATAAAAGTGGCATCCACTTTTCAAGATGAGGAAATATTTGAATAAAGAATAATTAAACTTATGATGAAGGCGTACCCCTTCATGGCCCCACTTTAAAACAACTTAAGTTATCTCCTTAGGCCAAGGTGGGGGTCAACAGTGAATTAGAACAAAATGCCATTAATTAAATATTTTTGCCAACTGAAGACCAAACCAAATATAACAACTGCTCCAACTGCTAAGGATTAAGAATGGACAACTGCAACTGCCACAACTAGCATTTACTAAAAATAGTAAATAATATGAAATGCCACAAAACTCCAAGCCAAGAAACCCTAATTTTCACGTCATTCCAGTCTACGGGTTAGAATAGGCTGATGGCCTGTGATCCATGATGGGAAGGGGACATTACACCCTAATTTTCGGCATCAAGTTTAGGAGGTTAGAGAGGCAGACAGGTCTCTTACAGTGGTATCAGAGCGGTTTCCTGCCCTCCTGTGTGGTAAGTTAAAAATTTCATGAGCATAAAGAAAATTGTCAGATTTACCAGGGTTTGAAATTTCAGATTTTTCAGAATATTGGGATTGATCAAGAAGTTATCATAAAAGCTCACCATTCATTTGGGAATCTTCGGAAGCAATCTTAAAGTCTTTCTGTTGCCGAAAACAATAGCATATTGTATTTGTATGGTGCGATAAATTAAGTGTTGTATCGATAGTAACATCTGTGAAGGCTGAAGCTTGTCATGATTATTAACCGGGTGGCTCAGTTCAAGCATCGAACTCCGTCAAGTCTTCTGACGGGATTAACAAGCGACGCTTCTTATTCTGGAGGACGTGGATGTTGAAGGTAATTCCATACCATCGGGCTTTTTCAAGTGATGGCCAGACCTTGAAAATAAATATAATTTAAATTCTTATGCCCATGAGTAAAACTAGAGAATAAAATGTTGTGATGCCGCCGGACTGAGTGGACATTGAATTACGAGAATCAATGCAGTGTCTAAAGGATTTCTGTGGTTTCCATAGAACCACGGGGAATAGCAAGATAATGACTTGATTTATTAATCTTTGAAAGGAGAACAAGTCTTTCCTTTAATTTGGCGCCATTTGCCATTTTCTGATGCCTTTCAATCTTTTCGTCAGGTAGAAATAATATTATTTGGGATTCTAAATTTCTTGAAGAACCCACATTATATATTATCTTCCCTTGAATATTGTTTAGAGAAAAAGGCAATCACATAAAGAACCGTTAAGCACTCACGAGGATAAGACAAATTCTTAAAGTTGAATCACGCCATAGGAGCCTGTGAGGCTGCTGTGCATAGGACAAAATTGTCAAACGACGATAAAGACAATAACGGAGGCTTAAGACATCAGTATTTTATCGGGTCTTGTTTGTCAAAAGCCGTCAATAATAAGGGAAGCGCTATCTACAGAAAAAGACAAGCGAGCTGGAGTCGTGCCCCTATTGGTCTGACGTGGGAATCAGATAAAACAAATTTTGTGATGAAGACCAATACGCAATTCATAGAATATTAAGGACGGAAATTTTAATTGGGACCAAGGCTGTATTAATGAGTTAAGTGATGCGTAGGATTGATTTATCCAGCAATCAGGGGGGTCTCTGTAGCAAGGCATACGCACAGGTCATGGACTAGCGTGAATCTTCCAGGCTCATTCGCAGCAAACTGGGCATTATTTCTACCCGTAGCATTCTTCTATGGTGTTTGGAGGTGTGAATTTCCTGTATAGAGGACGTGTAATATGAAAGAAGCTGTGACAGCGACTATAACCCAGTTTGAAAGATACTATAACACTCCCTAAATTTATTGTTATCAGATAAAGGAATGAAGGCTGTAATCTCTTCATAACTGTACAATGTTTCTGGGCTCAAACAATGCTGTATAAATGCATAGTTTGCATTATTGCAAAACTGAAATTTATTCCTGTGCACTTCAAATCTTGTTAGCCAATGTAAGAAAGTGTTACAGGTCTGGGAACGATGTACCATTGTTGCTCAAACAGAATGTCAGATTTACATTGCATAAAATTATATCTCAATATGAAATTATCATTCAGATTGACATATACATATTGAAAATCTCTCAAACTGGATTTCTGCGACCTCATATTTTGAAGAATCAGTTACTTTCGAGAGGTTTGCATCCAAAGATATTTTGAATTTAGCATACATTAATGGGAAAAAAGTCATAGATAAGCAGTTTCATTGTTTTTCAATCAAATTACAAAAATGAGTTCGGCAGTGGAGAAATAATGGATTAAGGGGATGGTAAATGGTTGGCCAGAATGCTTTATAAACAGGGTGAAAAACTTGGCAATCCATCACAATCCAGATATGACACATTGTGTATTTTGAATGAGCTGGAAGAAATTCTAAGTTATGTAGAACAGTCACCTTCAACCGTGCTTCAGATAGCGTTGGTTCCTGCAATGGAAGCTTTGAGGGGGCATACGTACTTGAGACACAATAACAGTGAAGTTAGGCTCATGGTTGCCCTCTGCATTAGTCAATTTTTGAGGATCACAGCTCCTCAAGTTACTTATGGCGCGGACCTCATGGGTGAGGTGTTTCAACTGATTATTGACAGTATGGTTGAGATTGATGACATTGGTAGTCCTACATTTAGAAGAAAGGTTAAGTTATTGGAATTGATGGCACTGGTGAGGTCATGCGTAGCCATGCTTGATTATGACCAACATGATCTGGTGTTGCAGTTATTTAAACTCTTTGTAGAGTCCATCAGTTCAGGGCATGACAAGCGTATACAAGACTACATGAGAGATATCATGACTTACATTGTTGATAATCTTGATAACATATCTCAGCCCATTATGACACTTCTCCTAGCAGTTCGCAAGCGAGAGAAATTGACATCTCCAGCTGCTTATGTCTTGGTGTGTAGTGTCTTTGACTGGTGTAAAGACAAGTTGAGACCCTATTTGGTTGAGGAGGAGCAAGCGCAAGACAAGAAGGTGAGTTTTGAAGAGAATAGTGACATTATTAACGCTCAAAAGGTTGTTATCAGTCATGATAGCAATTCTGCTTTTTGTAACAGCAGTAGTAAAAATTTGCATCAGCTTGAGACAACAGTGATTACACATGTACAAGATGTTACCAATGAGCTGTCACATGAGAACACTCAAGAAATGAGTACTAAAGATGCATTGTATGACATTGATTCATGCCTTGATAAGTCTGATTTTTCTTATCAGACCTTAGAAAACAAAACAGAAAATTCAAAATTCATCTATTGGCAGTGAATCCCAGGATCGTGCTATGGATGGACTTGTAGTGACCTTGGCAGCAGAAGTGTGTGAGGATGTTGTCATAACAGTAGCTTCTACCTTGCCAACCGAGCCATCTTATGACGTACATAGCAGCAGTACCTTTGATGATATTGTGTGCGAAGTTGCTAGCACACACGATGCTACTTATCACGTGGTGAGTGACGTTGATTCAGCCTCATATCATAGTGCGGATGACAAATCGGAAAATTTGTGTGGAAATGTTTCATCACAAAGGTATCATCATTTAGCAAGGCAATTGAAGGTTAATGACAGGATGGTTGCCACAACCGTTGAGCATTTTGATGTTGCTCGTTAGATGCTGGCCACCTATGGTTGGAGTACTCCTTTGACAGATGAGCACGGTAATAGTGTTTTTTCCCTTGCAGAGATACATGCACTTCGAGAAGTGATTGTAATGATGAAACAAAATTACCTACAACTACTTGCAGACAGGGATTTTCTTCTCGAGTGGGATTGCATTTGTTATGATGCATTGCAAGGAAAGGAGGAGAAGGTTGATGAGCTCACTCATGAGCTTGAGGTAACTATGGACTCGCAGCAGAGTACCCAGTTGGCCCTTCAAGAGTCACAGTTACAGATTGAGAAGCTTACCGTGGCGTTGAGTTTAGCACAGTCTTCACCATCTTTTGATATAGCTCAGATTTCCATGGCAGCAGTTGGTGAGGAGCATACACCCATGGTTCATAGCTGTGAGCAGGTTGAGGAT
>VDFB02204155.1:0-69615 GCA_007258455.2 Sequoia sempervirens | reverse complement strand
TTGAATTATGTAATTGTGTTATTCAATTTATTATGTTAATTATTTACTTTAGATTTCTTACTAAATTATCACATGTATAGTTTACATTGGTTATTTATATCCTTTTTGATGACATTACGTGTTCTAAATTCATTTAACTCTAGTATTAACTATATTTAAATCTGCTACAAATTCTTTAAAAACTTCAAGAGAAAAATAGTGTTATAAGTGTGGAGGGCTAAGATAGTGCTTCAACTTATGGTTTGTGATAAGTGAAGGGATTAAGAAAATATCCAAGTTGGAGGACTAGACTATTTTGGGGAAATAAGAATGGCAAGGATGGGTGAGGGGAACAAGGGTGACTAAAACAAATTTAGTAATAATACTAATATTTAGGAGATTTATTCTCTCTAGAAAAGGATGTATATCAAGAAGTTGTGAAATTAGAGGAAAGATCTAATTGGGTGAGAAAAACTCAATTATTTTGAATTTCTTATCTTTTGTTTGTGTTTTAGGTTTTTCGGTAAACAAGGATAAGGTAGGAGTCTTGAAGGATAATTGAGGAACAAATTGGGGTGGACATGGCAAGTGTTCTATAGTGAGGTAGAGGTGTAGAGAAACTTTTTGTTTGTGTGTGTCTTTTAGTTGCAAAGCTTTAGGGAAAGAACTAGTAATGGGTGGATAAGATGATACAACAATGGGTTGGGATGGTGAAGTAGAAAAAGGAGGGTAATTTTCCTAGCTACATACAACTATTAGTGTCTAAACAGGGTGTCAATACAATATTTAGGTGGGGAGTTGGCGAGAAGTAATCAAGGAAGAAATCATCCAAGGCAAAGACTAAAGACCTTTCCATCATGAGGGAATTTTATTCTAGTCAAAAGTAGAGGTGATATACCAAGGGGCATCCACACACTTTGGTCCCAGTTGAATGGAAAGAGTGATTGAACCAAGAGTGGGAATGGATGTTCCATTATATGAAATATATGAAGGATGATAAGATTCTTTATGAAGATAAGTGATATATAAATGTTCCTCTATATGTCCTAAAGTAGGGTTTTAGTTTATGAGTCCTTTAATGAGGACCACACCAATCATCAATAGACATCTCATCAAGAGAGAGGGTGATAGATGACATGGAAGGGGGCATAGGGGTAGATGGAGAGGGACCAAGTTCTATAGCACCCCCAACCTCAAAAAATGAAGTGGTAGTAAAAGCTAGGTCCTAGGAAGATATGGAGGAATTGGCAATAGGATCAAAAGCCAATACAAAATGTGACAAGAGCATTAGGTCCACATAATTGGCATTGGAGTGCTAGGGAAATAGATTGGTCTATATTTGAAGATTTTGATTAGAAGGGACCACAGATTTGTACCTTGGTCATTTAGATCTAAACATGGATAACATTAGAGTCAATAAGATCTTGTATCATATCTTAGGCACATGCACCTCTCAATATCATAGCTAGGGACATCATGATAGTAGCAAAAAGATTTAGGGTCATATATTTTAGGCAAAGGAAGATTAGTATCCAATGGTTGAATAGAAGGAAGATGAACAAGGTTTTTGGCTAGAAGTTGTTAGAGGATGATGTGAAGGGGATTAGCTAGCTTAGTAAACTAACAATTGTACTATGGATGCAAGGACATTGTTAATGTAGAGGAAAATGTCGTGGTGTCAACTTGGTTCACAACATATTTTAATTCAATTTTTTTATCTTTCTTTTTATATTTATAAGAATGTGATGTAGAGGGGGCTAAAGAGTTAGTAGTAGTGAGTGAGCCAATTGAAGGACATGCTTCAAATTGGTCGACCATTTACTCATGGTCCCTAAGAGTAGTACATAGGTGTTGATGAATATTTCATTAAAAGAATTTTATCATGAATGTGTTTAGTAAGAATCTCGACAAACACCCTCGAAGCATTAGCATTAGTCATTGGATATGAAAATTGAGTAAGGATAGATTAATATCAGAGGATGAAGTCTGTAATCTTTTCATTATGGCCCTGTCAGTAGTGGACAAGGTTTATGAAGGTAATCGAGAGGCCAATATTGCCCTTGAAATATTGCAGAAATAGGTGAACAAATTCTTCAAAAGAGGTAATGAAATAGTTAGGAAGAAAACAAAATAAATCCAATGCCATCTCCTTAAGAGACTGAGAAACAATTTAGGTAAGATCCTATCATCATAGAAGTAGTACTTAGTGATGAAGGCAAAGACATGTTTGTGGGTCCCCTTTACCATTGTACTTTTTGAAGTGAGGGACCACAAACTAGGGTGGAAGGGTCTTCACTAAAATCTCTAAGGAAATGGATTGCATCTACATTGCATGCTAGTTAATGGCTAGGATGATGCAAAAAGATTAGCAAACTATTGTTGGATAGTCCCCATATTTTCCATTAATTGATTAGTCATTGGATCAAGCAATGGTAAACGGTTGTGAAGAGAATGAGTGGGAAGAGGTTGGTGATCTAACTATGTATGTAAAGGCTGGAGGTTGAGAAGGTGGGATGTAGCAATAACTAGAGATGGTATGAAAAGAGGAAGAAGCTCCTATTATAGGTGGTGGGATAAATGTAGCAACTGTACAAATCTTATAAATATGTGTATTGAGGTGGACATGGACATAGAATGTTGAATATATAATCAATGAAAACTAGCCTCTCCTAAAGTCTCAATGATGCAAAGGGCAAGAGGTCGATGATGGTGTACAATGTGTCCCACTACTAGTAAGAAATAGAGGCCCTCTAGATAGTTAACAAAAATGGCTCTCATGGCATTTGTGATAGGGTTGGTATTAGAGAGAATGACTTCATCAACAAAAAGAGTTTGTTGAAAGTCTTGGAAGTGTTTCTTGATGCATTTTAATTTTCTTATGAGTAATCACATCTAGGTCACCCTTGTGGTCAAACTCATTTTATCCAATATGAGAATCATCTTCAAGAGTAGGGAAAGAGAAGGAAGGGAGGTGATCATACCCTACATGTAGCTAGATAAAGAAAAATGACTAGAAGAAAAAGTTATTTTGGGATTTAGGTTCAAAGTACAATGAACAAGACAAGAGGAGAATATAGAATTAGTGAAACTCATAAATGTCAAAATATGACAAATAAAGCAATATATAAAATTTGATTATTAAAATGTTGGGATCACCAAAATAGAATATAGTAAAGTTGAATCCTCTTTGTATCAACTTCCTTATTTCTTTAGATAGAAACAAAATGCAACAATGTAGTTTACAACAAACAAATCAATAGTGTTTTGACCTAACTAAATGTATTTTGTTATATTTAGAACTGTGTTCATTTCCTAGACAAAATCATATGGTTTTTACTTTTGCTTCAAGAAAGGCTACAAAAATAATTAATATAGTAATAGACTCTAGAAAAATAGAAATAGAATTAGAAACAAAAACCTAGAATAACAGAAAGTTTGGATAAAGTCACAAAACATAGGTAGAATATATGTTAGCATGACTCATAGATGACAACACAACTACACTGATGTCCAAATGTGTTGTGGTCCTCTATACACGAAATCACATAACACAAGTAGCAAGCAAGAACCTTGTATCAATGACAAGAAGAAACACAGAAAACGATATTGGGAGATGATAAAATCATTAAACAAATAAATGATTAATATTGTACCAAATAAAGGAAATAATATATGGACTAATAACCAAAATAAGACAAAGGGGTCGAGAATAATAGTACTTGTAGTTGGGACCAAAAAAAAAGGGAAGATGATTGCTAGCTAGAAGCTTTCTGAATGGTCGAGCCCCTATTTTGATCTTTCAACCTTCATGGGCAATCTAATAGAAATTAAAATCAAATTTAAAAAGTGCATTTTTTTTAATCCTAAAGGTATCTAAATATCTTGTGTGCGCAGACGAGAAAGAGAATGGAGAATCCAAGAATGCTATCAATAGACTTTAAAGACCCCAAAACAAGACAGAGAAAGAGTTGAGCATTTTTCTTTTAAGATAATAGCACGATAACCCTACAAGAATCCAAATGAACTTGAAATGGCTATGACAAAGAATTGAATACAAAGAGATGCAAGAAATGTCTAGCATGTTTCTAGAAACATGCAAGAATAGAATAATGACCACAAACGATAATACAATTCAATAACAATAAAATCTCGCTAGTGATAGTGTCGTGGTAGTGTTGTAGCTCAAGAACTAAACAAAATTACAGTCCAGATAGAGCTTTACACCACCAAGACATCTAAAACATAACCAGTTCAAAATGCCTATAGGGAATCAAGGAGAATCCAAACAGCCACTAAGGTTAGTATTTTCTAGTCAAGAGAGAAATTATTGGTTAGAAACTTGATAGAAGTTAGTCGAATGGCACACAAAATAAATAAAGTAAAAAGAGTCAACCAACCATTATATGGGATCCATACCATCACGAGATGGCAACGCAATTACATGGATGTTTGTGCGACTATGTTGGCATCAGAGGGAAAAATCAATAGAAATCTTATAACACTAAGAAAGAGACTAAAAAAAAATATAGGAAAGATTTAAACATATAAAGCAAACTTGAACACAAAAAAACATTAAAAAATTGGTACTTGGAGTGGGTAAAAGGCCAAGGACAAGCTAAATGAGTCCCAGGAACATGCTATGGGATGAACACTAATATGAATACAATTTGTAATGGCAGAAGTGCAAGGTATACTTCTTTTATCATTACAGCAAGGTACTCCCTAAAATTTTTTGTGTTTTGGAGTCTTGGCTAGCAAGTTCCAAGTTTTTATACTTCGTGTGTGTGTCGGTGAGTTAGTTACTGAGATTTTATACCGAGACCCCATCAGATATCATGTATCTAGTTAAAATGCGTCATTTTATTTGGTTCAGTGGCACGAAGTGCTTTTTTGTTGCCGTAACCCACAACCATGCATGCAGTCAGAATTTTGAAAAACAGGTTATCCATCATTTTGATACAGAATGGAAGTTGCCAGTTTTGTGTAGTTGACACTCCGAAAAGATCATGGTTCTCATTAGATAGAGTGCCAATTGATGCTCAAGTTCTCAGTAGATAGAGTGGTATTAGACTCCTATGTGTGAAATGAAAAAGATTCGTTTACATGTAATTGTAGCTCAAGCTCATTTTAAAGATTCAAAGTCTCCGGAGAGAAAATCGATATCTTCACCAACTTTATGTGCCAACTAACATATTACAGTTACACTAAACATTATCCACACAACATAAATCTGTGTTACTTCTGACAGTTAAAGATCAATTAAACATCTTCTCGAAAGCACAAGTCAATCCAGCAACCACAAGAAGAAACTACCACAAACAAGACACTTGCAATTGATAATTTTAATTAATTTATGCCAATTATATTTACAATAAAGAAAACAAAGTAACATTCAAACTGAAACTCTGCAGAGATGAAGCAAATACAGAGAATAACTCTCAAATCGGTTAACAATTATTGGGCACTCAGAATTTGTCCCGCACTAACTACATTTTATATTTTATAGACATCTTGCAAGAAACTCTGCAGACATGAAGTCAATTTAAGCATTAAACTCTCAAATTAGTTAACGATTGTTAAGTATTATAAAGTTGTCCCAAACTAACTAGATTTCACAGACATTTTCTTGCAAACAAATTAAATGGAAACAGAAATCCCATTCTAAAGGAGAGGTGTTACACAAAACTTGAGATATTAACAATTATGTGGAATAAAAATTGTTGTATGCATCTTCTGGAAATTTACAAACTTCTGAAAACAAAAAAGCTGACCAAGTTGTGAGTGAGTTTCTACTTGTTTATATTCCACCCCTTGATCAGTTCCATACTGAATTATTCCATATAAGTGGACACATGCAAAAATGAAATACGATGGACAATGTTCGATACCCCATTACCTTTATACAAAGCTTTCTTGATTTATGCACCTACTGTTGTGATATTGCCTCCCTCTATTTCAAAAATGAAAATAACCTCTATTTCCTGTATTATCTTCCGTTGAGGATTGGCAACAATATGATTAATAAGAAGTGAGTAGTCAGTAGACAAGGAGCTTCTAGAACAACAGAACCAAGGGCTATTATACATAAACAATAGATAGTATTTCCTCTGATGTACTGAAACGAAACCAATTCAATCTACTGAAACGAAACCAATTCAATCATCAACTGTCACAAGTTGACCATTACACAAGCATCTGTATTTCACATCCTTTGATATTAGTCTGATAAAGCACTGCAATCCCAACAGAAGAGAAGAGATAGAGTAAGGGAAATAATAAGCACAACAAAAGAAAAGAATGTCACATATTATGGTACCCAAGCTAGATGGCAAGTCTGACAGAGAATTCCAATCTTGATAAAAGAAGGGGAGCATGTCAATGAATTTAGTGTGTTCTCACTGAGATCCTTAAAAACAAAACATTGTTCACCATAGTATATAAAGTCCAAAAGTGAATTTCAAAAAGGTACATTTTCAGGTGTAGGTATATACATAAGTGCCACAAATGTTACACATGGTTGTAAAGTGCACACATCAATAGCTTTCTAAAAGATCTATGAATAACTTTCCCAAGACTACTAACATCAAGAAGAGTATGTGACCCTGCCATCATATGTGCGTAGATTTTGCAAGTAGTGATCAACTTCCAACTTTTTGAGAGAAAAGTAATTTCATCATCCTGCATCATAAGTAGTTGTTGTCAAATAAAGACAAAAACATATGGTTGTGATTATTACCTCAACTTATTAAAAGCCAGTAATGGTTGAATTTCATCAAGTGACCTCCAAAACAAATCTATATAGATGATTTGGAATAGGCCTTGCCTTGACTCTTATCTTTGTCCAGTGCCGAATCTATCATTGTACCTAGGCATCTCATTTCCTTGCTGTGTGGCAGAATCACTAAATTGTTGCCTTTCAGGAGGCCCTGAGTGAAAACATAACTTACTGTTACATCTAAACATAATACCTTTATCCATCTAAATGACATTGGCATGTGCCTTACCTGGATTCACTCTTTGTCCAGGACCAAATCTATCATTACTTTGTGGCATAGGAGAATGGGTAAATCGTTGCCTTTCAGGAGGCCCTGAATGAGAAAATATCTGTTACATCCAGATATCATAAGAAAATTTATCTAAATAATATTTGCATGTCTTACCTTGATTCTCTCTTCGTCGAGCACGAGCTCTATCATTGTTCCTTGGTCTGTCATTGCCTTTATACATGGCAGCATCAATCAATCGTTGCCTTTCAGGAGACCTTTGAACTATTTTCCCATCAATAAATAATTCTCCTGAATACAAAGAAAACTTGATGTTACATCCAGATCTCATATCAGAAGGACATCCTGTTTGTGCATATATAATATCAAACTCCCTTATATCCAGATTGTTATAAGAAAGTAGCTAACGTGCACAAACCAACCTCCATAATCCTTATTAGTAGCATCAACATATGAATCTGGCAATACAAAACGGACTCCAGGTAAACCTGCAAAAGACAGACAGCAAATATTTCTCATTTTAAGGATGAAGACAAGGAGTAATTAAGTGTTGCACCGAAAGGGAAGTTTTCTCTCAAAAAGTCTTCCACTCACAGGTATATACTATATATAGTTTAATTTTCAATCCCCATCAAATTGCGGTTGTTTTTATGACAAGACAGCTGTGAAATATGTGACCTTGATATAAAATGTCTTTGGAAAAAGGCAGAGACAACTCTCTATATCTTATCAATACTACTCTTGTTTATAGAAACATTCTAAAATCCCAAATATACTCATTTGCTTTCCAGGAATTACATGCATAAATGTTTATCAGCATCTCTAAAACCATACAGGTCCAGAAATAATGACTTTTGCCACAAGAAAATAATTCTTTTTGTTTAAATTAAATATGTAAAATTTGAAATTTCTTGGGTTAAATGCACACAATATACTGTCATTTCACAAGAAAATAGGGGTCTCAAGATTTACACTTAGCACTTATTCTTTTTTAACAATCGTGACTAAGTACAACTGCTATAACACAGATAATGATAAGGTCAAACTTCCTTCTGTCTTCTCCAAATGGCAATTTGAACTAAATAGAGCTCTTCTTATCACACATCATGATCAACCACGGTAGCTAGATATCAATCATAAATAAGAATGGTGGATCAAAAAATGCAAGACAAAGGCATGAGAAGTTAGTTTTAATGCCTTGTTGAAGTAAAAAATGGTGCACAATAAAAAGGGGCTAAAAATGTCAGAAATCTTCCACTGGAGAGCAGTGTACTGTGCCTAAAAATATCATTAAGCTTTGCAACCAAGATTTCTGGTTTTACCAAGAAGTCTTTAAAAATATTTATATAGCTTTCTATCAAGATGAGATTCCAAAAGTGGAGCCCCAAAATTCATCATTCAAACAAAATTTGCAAGTAAATATTGCTTTCCAGAACAGAGGCACACCCGGGACTAGGGAACACTGGTGTACAATAAATTCTTGGTTAACATTGGTTGTGGCCTATAAAAAAGCACCAATTTTATGAAGAGGACGATACTAACTTTCATGATAGTTTTCATACTTTGGCACAATCACTGTTTGACCGAGACCAATTAATGAAAGAACACAATTTTATGAAGGATGATAAGAACTTTCATGATAGTTTTACATGCTTCGGCAACATCACTGTTTGACCAAGACCAACTAATGAAAGAACACAATCCTATTTCAGGATGACAAGGGAAGTGGTTGCATTAGTGTTGAATTTAACAAAGAGGAGAAGAAAACTGAAACAAAGAGGACAAGGGAAGCGGTTGCATTAGTGTTGAATTCCACAGCCAACCCTAATTCATTACGATGTTCTCTCGGACTGCCAGTTCATATTCCTGCCCTTACATTAAAGAGAGTTCAAATCGTATGAATTCCCCATCTCACTTCTTCATTCCTCACAATGTTCCAAATGCACAACCTTTGCTTGAAAGTACTAATTGGAACCAAGAGGAGCACCATGAGACGAGAATGGCTGCTGCAAAAATTTTGGTCCTATAATAATATATCATTTGATGTAGTAAGCAACCCATATTGGATTGCACTGGTAAATGCATTGACCATTGTCAGTTCAAGGCTTAAGGCACCAACTTCGCATGATTTTAGTGGACCATTGTTAGAGGACTCCAACAAAAACACATGCCTAATTATAGAAGATCAGAAAGAATATAGAGGAAAAGGGATGCAGCATTTTATTTGACAGGTCGATAGATGATAGGAACAAGACCCTAATTAACTTTATAGTGGCTTCAAGACCCTAATTAACTTTATAGTGGCTTCTAGTGGTACAACGGAATTCCAAAAGCCTGTAAAATGGCTTGCACAAAATCAAGGATGCAGAGACTTTATGCAATTTGTTTGAGGAGGTGATTAAGGAGGTTGAGATGGAGAAAGTTATCCAAATTGTCATGGACAATCTAGCCATTGGGGAACTTGTTTAGGAGAGGAATCCCATCATTTTTTGGAGCCCTTGTTTTGCCCATTGCCTTGATTTAATACTTTAGGACATTAGAAAGATTGGATGGATCAAAATAGTAATTAAAGATGCTAGAAACATTACAAAATTAACTTTCAACCATACCTGGCTGCTTAGATTGATGAGAGAGCACACAAAAGGCAAGGGGGTCACATGATTTGTTACAAACTTTATCACTTCGCAAACTATTGCTGGGGCACTACCTTCTATCAAGCAAATGTTTATGAGCAATTCATGGTTGGAATCTCCATATTCCAAAAATTCAGAAGGGCAGAAGATCGAAGGAGTCTTTGATGATGTGTTCACTAAGGGTGCATAAGAGATACTCAAGGTAAGTAACAAACTTAAGTTTTAAATGAAAAATTTTAATTTTGTTGTTTTTTTGTTTTTTGTTTGTTAATTTTCTTTTTCAATCTTTTAGGTGGAGCCTTTGCTCAAGGTTCTACATTTAGTTGATAGGGATAAAATGTCAATGGGTTATCTTTGTGAAGCCATGGATAAGGCCAGGAAGGTTATATTGCATTATGATGGTGGAAACAAGAGAATATAATAAGCAATTTTGCATGATATTGATTGCAAATAGACGAACCAACACCACCGACTAATACATACCATGGGTTACTACTTAAACCCAAAAAAATCTTTGATACCTTTAAGGTTGATGAGGAGGTCATGGCAGGTCTTACCACATGCATAGAGAAGATGACACCTAATGAAGGCCTTAAAGATATAATTCTAAATGAGTTGCAAGTCTACACGGCTACAAAGAAATGGCTCATTTCTCCAACTTTATAAATTCAAAGGAGAGAAACCCGACATCCAAGTAAAAAAAATGAGTTCTCTAATGACACGTCTTTAATGAATGCAATTTTAGCTTAATACTACAAAATTTTACTTAGTACCTTTTTTTTTTTATGTTTATTTTTAGATTTGTAGTGGGAACATTATGGTTCTCGAACACCAAATCTCCAGAGGCTAGCCATACATATTTTGTGCCAGCCCCATAGCACTTTTGGGTGAGTGCAAGTAGAGCCTATTTGAGAGGCTTCACACCCAAGAAGAGAAACAGGTTGACCCAAGAGCACCTCAATGACCTATTCTTCATCCAATATAACTTTGCCATCAAACCAAAAAGGTGGAGAGGAAGGCGTCTCATGATGATGTTGACTTAGATGACATCAATCCATATTCACATTGGATTGTCAAATATGTAGATGTAATGTTCATCAACAACAATCTTGTTAAATTGGAGAGAAGCAACAATAGTGAAAGCATTGGAAGATGACATACTTGAGGATTCATTCACTCCTAAGGATTACTCAGATTTAGCTTTTAGTTTGGGGCTAAATACTAAAAGTACTAGGAGGGGAAACAAGAGGTTTTACATTGTAGTTGTACAATTATACAATATTTAAAATTTAAAATTTTGCACCTTTAAGAGTCATATGACATGTAATCAGTGATTCATGACATGTTGATAATCAAAATGGACTTATGTGTTCTCTAATTTCATTCTTTATGCAACTATGCATTATTTAAGTTTATTTTGAGAATTTATGTAATTTTCTATTGCCAAATCTTTCATCAAGTCTAAGTTAAAGTTAAGTTTTTGGGCTGCCAAGTTTTTGAACTATGTTGACAAATGCCCCTCTAGTTTTTAGTCTGAAGGGTGTACTGGGCTGGGTTACTAAAAACTGAACCCTTTGTTGTATTTATGCATTGAACAATAGTTGAAAAAATTGCAAAAAACTCAGTAAACTAGCAAACATGCAAGTTAATTATCAAATAACTTTCCAAAAAGTGACAAAAACTCAACCGCAGCTGCATAAGTCAATTCTGCACAAAAAAACCTTTTTTTTGCATTGTTTTTTAAGAGCGATCAAGATTGACGGATGGCGTTCATCGGGTCTGTGTGCCGAGCTAGGGCGTTCGTGCCCTAGCTCGATCTCTGCTTCTGTCTGTTCCTGCGTTGGATGGGGGTTTGTGTCTGTCTTTGGGGGCGTGGGTTTTTCTTTTCCTTCACCTTTTTCTCTTCTCTGCTGCTTCTCTCTTTTCTTCCTGCGTGGGGAGCTCGTTTCTTGGTGCTGGGCGACGTGTGGTGAGCTGCTGGTTGTGGCGAGTGTTGGGTGTGGCTCGGGCCTTTGTGCCTGGCCTTTCTCCTTCTACGTGGCCTCTTCTCGGAGCTGCCTTCTTTGTGCGCTTTCATCATTTTGCTGTGAGCGTGGGGTGGGGTTTTCAAAACCCTTGTTTGGACTTTTATCTTGTGTGCTTGCATGCCCATTGTGGGCTGGGTATAATGCTGTCTGGGGAGGCCTCGGGCGCTGGCCCCAAAATGGATTTTCGATCTGCAATTGGTGCGAAGTCTCCTCCGCATGCTTCGAAGGTTTTCAATAATAATCTGTATTTTTCAGAAGCTGGGCCAGATGGAGTGGGCTCGTCTAGTGGGGCTCGGATCACGAAAATCAATGGTTGTCTCGAACGATGCAAGGAGAGGCCAAAACTCGTCATCCCATTGGAGATGGTTGCAGAGGACATCGAGTATTACTCGAGGCACTCCTTTTATTGCAAGTTTTTGGGTATGCGGATCTCGATGCAATTTCTGGAATCTTGGGCTCGACGAACTTGGATGCCAGAGGGTGAGATGGATATAAAGCTCCTAGCAAACAATTATTTCATGGTTACCTTTGACTGCATGGCTGACCGCAATAAGGTATTCGAAGGGGGGCCCTATTTTTACAACCAGGTTGGTTTGTTTATTAAACCGTGGCATGCTGGTTTCAACCCTGCTGAGGAGCTTCCGACTCGAGTCCCTGTGTGGGTTCGGCTTCCACGCTTTCCAGTTGAATGTTGGCGGGATGACATCTTGCATTTATTGGGGTCGATGCTCGGGAAGCCGGTTGGTTCTTCGCAACAGACTCAATTTAAAAAGGTGATAACTTTTGCCCGTATTTGTGTAGAAATTGACTTAAGTAAGCCATTACCAGATTCTTTGGATATGTCGGTGGGTCCTCACTCTTGGGTGCAGTCATTGGACTATGAAACTCTCCCATTTCGATGTCGCCTCTGCCATGAATATGGTCACTTACAACGAAGATGTCCAAAGGCTCGGCCTGTGGTGCATCCGACTTCCCAATCTGATCGCAACCCACCTAGGGAGGATAAGGGAAAGGATCCCATTCCAGGGGATGAGACTGGTACTGATGGCTTTGTCCCTGTAAGAAATCGTAACAGAAACCGAGGTCAAAAGAGGACCTTGAAGGAAAGACAAGATGAAGACTCCTTTAACAGATTCGAGGTTTTGGATGATCTTGGCCAACAGGAAGTGAATCCGGGACTGGTGAATTTGGATCAGGGTATTGTGTGTTCGGAACATGCAGATCCTCCTCTCGGGGTTTCTATGGATACACAAGTTACAGGAGATGTGCAAATGGTGACCGACCTACAAATGGATGGTCAGGTTGGGTTGGATCCTGCTGCTGAAATGAAGAAGAATGAGGGAGATGGTACTATATTGGCTCTGCATGCAAGAATGGATGCGGGGAAGAATACCAAGTCTTCTCCTTCTCCTTTGGGTCTCCATCAAAAGGATATCAAGAAAGGATTGGGGGAGAAAACTTCAAAGCTTGGAAGGAAAAAGGATATGGAAAAGATTAAGTTAGCTGGGGAAACATTGGTGGAGTCAGGGTCGGTTAAGACTCTGGATTCACACTTCTCAAGCTCGTTGAAATGATTGTATTATCTTGGAATGCAAGGGGCTTGAACAACAGCCCTCGACAAAAGGCTGTTCGTGAGTTGGTTAGAAGTCAATCTCCTGATGTTCTGTTCCTGCAGGAGACTAAGTTATCTGTGGAATGTATGCTTGGTTTATCTCCTAAGCTATGGAGAAGCGGCGAATGCCAGTGCATTGGTGCTCAAGGGTCTGCGGGTGGAGTGGCTTGTCTTTGGAATCCTCGGAAGATCCGTCCTCTTTGGTGGATGTCCTGTAAGTCCTCTATCTCAATGATTGCCTCTTGTTCTGAGACTGGGGAGTCTATTCTCCTCTCCAATATCTATGCGCCTACTGAGTTTCAAGGTAAGCAACTCTTGTGGAATCATATTAGATTTGTTCGGAGTATGGTTCCTTTTCTTCCATGGATTTTGGCTGGTGACTTTAATGCTATCTCTGAGTTGGCTGAGAAGCGAGGTGGCATTGCAAGGCTGGAGCCTTCTGCGATGCTTCTTCAGGATAACATATCTGCTTTGAACCTAATAGATGTAAAGCCTTCTAATGGTCAATTCACCTGGAATAATCGGAGGATCGGGGATGACTGCATCTCTGAAAGACTTGACCGGTTTCTGGTGTCCTGCTCTTGGGTTGGTGGTTTGTGGTCTTCTAGCTCTGAAATTTTGGACTGGAGAGGGTCAGACCATTGGCCTATCAAGCTTATTGTCTCTTCAGTTAGTGTTTCCCGGTCACCCCCTTTCAAGTTCCAGATTATGTGGCTCCGTGAGCCCTCTCTTCATGACTATGTGACTGAATGGTGGAGACATGGTAGACCCGCTTATGGCACATCAATGTATATTTTTTCTAAGCTTCTCCAATTTGTCAAATATCAGCTTAAGCGATGGAACCGTCAGTGCTTTGGGAACATTTTTCATGCTAAGGTTGCTGCCCAGGCTGAGCTAGACGGTATTACGAGGATGATTAGGGAAGATGGTGTGACTGCCAATCTTCTCCAAGAGGAGGCCAGGGCCCTGAAAGTACTGGAGGAGTGTGAATTGCGGGAGGAAATCTTCTGGAAACAAAAGGCTCGAATTGAATGGCTTCAAGAGGGGGATAAAAATACGGCCTTCTTCTTCAATTCGGTCAAAGCCAGGCGCCACGGGAATTCCATCTCTGTTCTTGTTAATGACACTGGTGAGCACCTTTCCTCTTTTAAGGATATTTCATGTGAAGCTGTGCAGTATTTCAATTCCCTATTCAGGGAGGATTCTCAAGGGGCTGCGGATGAGGAGGCCCAAGTTTTGTCTTGCATCCCTTCTCTGGTTACTATGGAGATGAATGGGCACCTTATGGGCGATATCTCAATCGAAGAGCTTGAGAGCACGGTGTTCCAGATGAAGAAAGGAAAAGCTCCTGGCCCTGATGGCTTCCCAGTGGAGTTCTTTCAGGAATTTTGGGATATTATTAAGTTGGACTTACTGGCGGTTGTCCAGGAATCTCAGAAGAACAAGCAGATGTTAAGGGCCTTGAATTCTACTTTCCTAGCTCTCATCCCCAAATGCGATGGGGCTGTTAGGTTAAGCCAATTTAGACCCATTTCTCTTTGCAATGTGGTGTACAAAATTATCTCTAAAATTATTGCCGATAGACTGAAAAAATGGCTTAAAGTGCTGATTTCTGAGGAGCAGAGTGGCTTTGTGGCGGGAAGACAAATTCTGGATGGGGTGGTTATTGCCACGGAGACTATTCATTCTATGGACAGCTCCAATGATAAGGCAATGTTCATCAAGTTGGACATGGCAAAGGCATATGACAGAGTTCGATGGTCCTTCCTTTGGAAGATTCTTGGTGCCTTTGGTTTTGGGGATGATTGGATTCAATGGGTTAGGAGTTGTGTTACTTCAGTCTCCTTTTCTGTTTTAATTAATGGAGAGCCCTCTGAGCTTTTTGGTGCCTCTAGGGGATTACGTCAAGGCGACCCGTTGGCTCCGTATCTGTTTCTGCTTTTTGTTGAAGGTTTGGGAAGGTTGTTGAGAAGGAATGTGGAGAGGGGTCTCATTCAGGGATGGCGATGGGGAGGTAACATTCCCCCTCAGTCTCATCTTCAGTTTGTGGATGATACGGCGCTGATGGGTATGGCTACAATTCGGGAGGCTACTAGTTTGCGTGCGGTGTTGGATGTCTACTTGACTGCCTCGGGTCAATTGATTAATGAAGATAAGTCATCCATTTTCTTCTTTAATACTCCTGGTCCCATCCAAAGGAGGATAGCCAATATCTTGCATTTTCAGATTGGGTCCCTACCTTTGACCTATCTTGGGATTCCTATCTCTGTCAAAAGGATGCCCAGGGAGTCATGGCAGAACATTCTGGATAAATTTCGGTCAAAGGTTAACCATTGGACCCATAGATGGTTATCCTTTGTTGGCCGGGTTCAGCTGATCAAATCTGTGGTTCAGGCTCTTCCCATCTATAGGTGTATGCTCCAAGTGGTCCCTGCTAGCTTTGTCCAAGAAATGGATGCTTTAGCCAGACAATTTCTTTGGGCAGGCAATATTTTGTCTTCCAAATGGAGTTTGGTTAGATGGGAGCTAGTTTGTAGCCCGCAGCAATATAGCGGTCTCGGATTAAGGCAGTCTTCTTTGTCTGGGATTGCGCTTGCTGCTAAATTGTACTGGAGATGGTGTGTGGAGCAGGACCAGACTTGGGCCAGGATCTTATCTCATAAATATTTCTCAGGGATCCCTCAGATGGATATTCCCCGCTATCCCCTGGTGGGGAAAGGATCGGTGATTTGGGGTACACTCAAGAGGGGTGCTGCTCTCATCAAGGATGGTTTATTTTGGATTTGCAAAAATGGATCGGAGGCTCACTTTTGGTCTGATTCTTGGGATGGATTTCCTCCCCTTGTTTCCCAGTTCCCTAACCTGGTGCCCCTCTGTCATCGATTTATTGAGGCTGGTTGGAATAGGGTGAGAGACTTTAAGACGGTGTCCTCTCATGGTCAGCTGTTGGTGGCTAGGTGGAAGACTCCTGAGGAATGGCCTGTGGTTGGTATGGAAGAGGAGTGCACGGAATTACAGAGTATCCTTTCTAGCAGGAGATGTAGCTCCCTCCCAGATGGTGATGTTTTATCTTGGTCTCCCAACCCTAAAGGCATTTTTACTGTTGCCTCTGGGTATCAGGTGCTTCTATCTCACAAGCTGGACGGGGTGGAGGTTCAATGGTGGAAGAGAGTTTGGAATAAGTTCTCTTGGCCAAAGTGTAACTGTTTCATGTGGACTTTGGCTTGGAACAAATGCTTGACTTGGGATAATATTCAGAAAAGGGGATTTCAGGGCCCATCCATGTGTGTTTTGTGTAGGACTAGGGAGGAGGACTCTGCTCACTTGTTCTTTCGATGCCCCTTTGCCCTGAGGCTATGGCATTTTTGGTGGGAGGTCTGGAAACATCCTTGTGTTCATGCTTCCTCCCTGGTAGATTTCTGGAGCAGTCTGGGCAGACCTCCCACTTCGGCTTCTTTCTTACAGGACGTGTGGTATGTTGGGCCCACCTTCCTTCTCTGGCAAATTTGGCTTGAGAGGAATCGTAGAATCTTTCGAGATGAAAAGATGGCTGCTCAGCAAATCTGGCAGAGAATTTTGGGTATGATTCGGGAGACGGTGGAAGCGAAGTGCGAGGTGGTGTATCCCTTGGAGAAAGAGGATGCTGAGAAGGTGGAGAGATTGGGTCTTCGGGAGCTGTCTCTGGCCTCTGCCTGTGTCCGGAGGGGAAGGCGGGCGAGTAAGAAAGTCCTACGGGTGGGTAAATGGATTCCCCCCCTACTGGAATTCTGAAGATTAATACTGATGGGTCCTCAAAAGGAAACCCTGGGCCAGCTGGAATTGGGGGAGTTGGTAGGGATTCTTCGGGAAAGGTGGTACTTTTCTTCTCCATTTATGAAGGGGTGCAGACTGTCAACCTTATGGAAGGTCTGGCAATCTTATCCGCCCTTGAGCGGGCCTTCTCTTTGGGGTGGACAAAGGTTATCTGTGAGTCTGACTCACAGGTTTTGGTTAATTTGCTTAATGCTCGCCAGGTGGTTGATGTCAGTTGGCAGTTGGCTAGAATGGTTCAGCAGATTTTGCAGATTAGTTCCTTGATGGAGATGGTTTCTTTTGTCCATATTCCGAGGGAGTGGAATAGGGCAGCGGATTGCTTGGCGAAATGGGCTTCAGAGCATCTTGATGGATGGAAGATTGAGGGGTGGGAGCAACTTTCCCCGGAGCTCCGCCATGATTTGGAAAGAATTATTGTGGAGGATGGAGAGGAGATTGGGGATGTATGATGTGGGTCCTTGCCTTTTTATTTGTTTCTTCAGGTCTTTGTGGGCGTAGGCCCTTCGCTTTGTTGTAATGCTCTTTTCTAAATTTCAATAAAGTTTTTACCCCTTTTATAAAAAAAAAGAGCGATCAATCTGCTTTTTCCAAGCATGTGCCATTAAGATTTGTGTGGTCTCAAAGGCCTTAATTTGGGCTTGGCAATGGGGACTGTACCCCTCGAGCCCAAGTTATCAACAAGGAATGCACGAGGGATGCTGCCCTTGGACCCCCATGAGGGGCTCTACCCCCAAACCTCACTTGGGGCTGCTGCCCCCAAAACCCCACTATATTTTAAAAAGCAAAAAGATAAAACTTGTTTTGAGCCCATATTTTGCACATGAAATTGTAAAATATTAATATGGATATGTAATTTATAATCATGACATTGTGATGTTAATTGAACTCGGTTTTTGATAAACAAATGAAGTAAAAACTACTTATGACCTTTGTAAATTTACTTTTATGCATGCTTTTTAACAATATTTTGCAAATTTACATGTTTTTATGTTTCAGAAATTTTGTCGAGTTTTTGAAGGGTTTTTTCCCAAGTTTTTGAATAAAAAAAAAGATCTGCCAAAGTTTTGGCTGAGTCTAAATTTTTCAAATATGCATTGTACGATTCATTGAGATAGGTACATTGAATCAAACAAATAGTGTCTGACGCTAAGGATTTGCAGATTTTTATCAACAACCATCACACATCCTTCACACTATTTAGGTCTTTTTCAAGGAAAGAATTCCTCAAACCTATGGAGACACACAATGATTAAGGGCTAGGAACCATTGCAATTGATGATCATGTGTAGGGAGTGGAGCACATGGAAAGAATTATAGAACAATATGAGGAGGAAGACGAAGAAAGTTTAGTTGTTATTGAAAACTTTTGAGATGACATGAAATATATCATTTCATTTGTTTCCCTTGCCATTAAAGTAATTCATGGTGTTACCATAGAATCTCCTAACCTTAGATAAATGAGATCTTTGACAACATGCTTGGGGAGATTGTTGCAGTAGTTCATGCTAAGGACCCACCTTAGCAGTCTATAACAACCATCTTCTTTTCGTTGTTCAATGTAGGTGGGAGAAGATCAACTTTTCTATACATGTGACAGCTTACACAATGAACCCTAAGTGATATAGCCCTAGCCTCTAGGCATGGGAGAACTGCTCCAAATGATAATGAGGAGGTGAAGAAGGGTTCATTAACATCTTACAAAATTCTACACTAAAGATTACACATGGAGATCAGAGGTTAGAGTGGGTCAAGTTTGCTGATGTTACTAGCTTCTCTTAATCAACTAAAGAGGATGGGCATATGCTTGCCCAAATAGACCCTATCAGATGGTTATAACTACATAGAAGCCCTACTCCGTCTTTGTGCATGCTTGGCACCCACCTACTATTACAAGTAGTTAGTCCCTCTGCTACTAAAAGGCCCTAATCTACTTATAATTTCATCCACTCTGTCAAGAGGAACAAGTTTACCAATTGTACAGCAAAGAAGATAGTAGCTATCTATAGGCCCGTGTGTTTCATACATCACAAGACAACCATGTATAGAATGACTGTTGTAGCATGATGCAATGTTGAGCCTAAGAACCCTTCATAAGTTGATGAGGACAATGGATAGGTGGAGTTGTTTGGTGTTCCTTTGGCCAAGCAGTGTATTTCATCACTTGAGATGTAGCGATCATGATTGGGACCAGCAGCCAATGGCCAAAACTTCAATAGAGTGTTTAGATGACTGGCAGTAGTTGGGAATTGTCATTTGGCATTTTTCCATTTTTTAGTTAAATTCAAATCTAACATATAGCATAAAGAGAACTCCAATGATATGGCTTGCGACCGAAAAAACGCAGAAGGGTTTTGGCAGAAGGAAGCAGCGACGTGGGGAGCATGTCATCAAGACTATGGAAGTTGCGAAGAACAACCAAGACACGGCTATCAATCAAGCTTTAGGCAACAGCCATGGCAAGAGTGAAGGGTATGGAATATGCAATGGGTGTGGAGACCAAGGAAATAGAGGGAGGAGTTCACAGATACTGAAGGGCACAATCTTGGAGAAGAGCGCACACTCATTACTAGAGCAAATAGAATCCCTCTCAACTGGAAACCCCTAGATAAGTGCACTCTATGCCACAATGATAACAATGCTATGAAATCTAAAATAACTAGTTTCAAGGAGAATGCTTTTTTCCTCAAATGGTGTGGAGATTTGGCCTACCAAAGGCAGAAACCTTTGTTGGTGTAGGAAGCAATGGGGAAAAGAAACCCTGCTAAAAACCCTACCCTACTGTGGGGTTTCTTCATGATAGAATGCAGCATACCTAGACATAAGGCTGGGACTTTGAAAGGGGGCCCATACCTAATGGACGGTGTGGGGATCTTTATCAAAGACTAGGAATCAAATTTCAATCCCCTCCTACAAGACCTAGAAGGAATGCCCACCTGGATAAGGCTTTACAATCTACCCCAAGAATACTAGGAGGCAACAACCCTAACAGAGATCAACAATAAGCTTTGCACTTTTTGATGGAAAATGAGAAAATCAAATAAGGCGACTTCAAAATATATGCCAAAACATGTGTTAAGAACTTAAGACAGATATAAGCACTAGATTCCTGAGTGAAATTGAGATTAACTCGGAATAAGGCATCTAGAGGCAAAAGGTTGAGCGGGATCTGCCTCAAATCCAATGCAAAAGGTGTAGTATGGCTGGCCATTCAAAAGAGGACTGTATCAAGGCAAAGGTTCTCAATCTTGAGGCCGAGGCAAGTGATCTAAAAAGCTTCGAAATTGAAGGGGGTGTGCATGTGATTGGAGTGAAGGGGTCTGGAAAAGAGGCGGAAGCCCTTGTGGCAGAGCATAAGGTTAATGAGGAGGGGTCCACCGAAAAGCAAGTTGAATCCCTGGCAACAATTCCTCAAGGTATCACAACACCAACTAAACCCCCTATTGTCATGTCCAATTCATATTCAAATTTGGAGAGCTATAGAAAGGTGGGGGGCAAAATGGAAGGTTTTGAAGTGAAGCTTGAAAGACAAGAAGCAGAATCAAAAGAGTCGGAATACAAGAGTGGTGATGCTGAAATCGATATCTTAAAGTAAAGAATGCTAGGACAATCTTCCACAAGGCACGAGAAAGTCAAGATAGGAGAAAAGAGCGACAAGGGAAGGAAAACCAACAAAGCAAAGCTAGAAATCGCTAGCAATGCAAAGGGACAAAGGAACTGATATCTTTAGGGAAGGGAGGCCCCCTTCTTGAGGAGCCATGATTCTCCTAACATGGAATGCCAGGAGCTAGAATGCCCCTGACGAGAGGTAGCTGCTCAAACACCAAATTGACTTGAGCAAATCAGATATAGTAATGCTACAAGAAAGTACGATGTCGGTTGACGATTCCTTAAAATTTGTGGAGAAATGGAAAAAGTGACGTGGGGCTTTTGCAGTAGCAGCAGGGGCCTTGGAAGGACTAAGCATCCTCTGGGATCCTCACAAGGTGTTGGTGGATATTATTCAAGAGAGTAAGGAATGGCATTTTCGCAAAGTTAAGTACCTACCATTAACCATAATATTCTTCTTGATCAACATTTACGGGTCGTGTTGGGAAAATGCGTCTCTACCTTGCAATTATATAAGGTACTGCCGATACGTCTACGACTTGCCCGTATTATTCAATTTTATTTATATTTTATTATTGTAAATCTAGACTGTTCATCATTAGATCTTAGATCTAACAGCCGATATTTTATTAGCTTGACTTGCCCTAGAAGGCAACCCTATTTTATGAGGGCGTTAAATTATGGCTGTGTATTGTGATGTATTCTGAGAGTCTGATAGCAGTCGTGTTGCCTCTGGATCTCTAGTTGATGATACTCTTGTGAGAAGCTTGCTCTACAAGTATTTTGTAATCTTTGTGATTTTTGAATAATATATTGGGCAGGTTTTGGAGTGGCGTTTTTCTCCCAAACGGGTTTTCCCCACGTAAATCACTGTGTTGTGGTATGCATGATATTTATGTTTATTTCCATTTAAGTTTCTATAACTGAAAATATTTGTAAAAGTTTTGCATTATTCTCCTCTCAAGATTAGTGTAGGAAGTTGTTTTGCTACCTTAGCTTGCTTACAGGTTGGTCGACACGGCTCAAAGGAAAGGGATTTGGATCCAAAATTCCAGCATATGCCAATAGTTGCATAATGAAATATTCATTATTGGTGGGGATTCAATGTCATCCTATCACTAAAGGAGAAAAAAAGAGGCATACCAAGAAGTGACAATGCTTGAGAGGACTTTCTAAACTTTGTGGAAGACAATCCACTAATAGATATGAAAACTGGTAATGGCATTTTCACGTGGTCCAATAGGAGAGAACCTCTTAGTGGTTGAAAGACTGGACAAATTCCTCCTTGGGAGACATTGGACTCGGAATCATCTCAGTGGATATGTAATTGTAATGTCGTAAAATTGCACCCCTTGCAATTTCACTTACATTCTTGTATCCACTTTGGTGTCCACTCCCTTAGCATCTTGTGTAGGCTCATTTTAGCCCCTGCATCAGCCTTTTTCCCCTCTTAGGATGCTCAACACCCCTTTTCAGCAACTACCCTTGCATGCCTGCTTTGTGTCAAATCTTGTGCTTTTCCTGTTCGTATCATTTTGCAGCGTGATGTGTATGGACACTAGCGCGCTACACGAACGTTTGTGCGCCGCGCTAGCGCCCTACGACATCTCAACGTTCAAATGACCGTTTCTGAGCATGTTTGCCACTTTTCATCTGTTTTTGTCGGTGGTAACGGCTCAGGATACCTTATAACCGCCCGGGAAGCTTCTTTTTGCTTCTTTTCTCTCCTTAAAAGCTATCTTTTCAATTCACTTGTGCCTCTAGCTTCTTTCCAGCCTTGATTCTAGCATTTTCTCTTGTTATTTTGTTTGCACACAGCTTGCTACAACAGCCTCATGTTCTTAAGCTCTCACAACACCCTATGTAGCTCTCTTGGCTCTTGCGACTCTCCTTGTCTCCCTCTTTGGCTTCCTTAAGCCTTGCATGTGATGCCTCCCTTGTCTTGTATCAATTGCAGTCTTACTTCGTGATACAGGTTTTCCTCCTCGAGCAAGGATTGCTTTTATCACTCTTATTGTGTGATACAGGTTCTCCTCCTTGAGCGGGGATTGCTTTTATCACTCATACTGGGTGTTGCGGGTTCTACTCCTAAAGCGGGTTTTGCTTTCACCACACGCTTTGTCCATTTCAATTCATTTCTCTCTATCTATTTGGCTGTCCGTGGAGGTGGGAACACCAAAACAGGGGTTTGACTGAGGCAAACCCCTATACAACCCCAACATTTTCTCTAGATCTTACGCATGCAAGTATTGAAGACATTCACGTGTTGGAGGCTTCATTACTTGGGTGGTTGTAAGCACTTTCTTTCTTCTCCTTATCTTTATCATTTATACTCTGCTTCATTTCAATTTTGTTACGTTCTATCACTTTCATGTATTCTATAGGTTCTCAGTAATTAGAGTAGATGTAGCCACTCTATTGTTTTATGTGATAAACTCGCTCTTCAGTCCATATGAGACACTAGCGTACCTTTGGGACCCAGCATGCCACGCTATCGTTCGTATCCCGCCCTACCGTCCTTTGGCCAAAAGCTTGTCAATTTGTCTAAAGAATCTTCATGACCCGCTCTTTCTGATTTTGGAACTCTCACGCTATTCCTTGAGGTAGTTTAGGGCAGTTCGCCACGTGAGGCTCTCTGAATGAAGAGAACTCGTGAGTAGCGAATCCCCCTTCTTTACAATAATGTACCCTTTTGGGAAATTCCTAATTTTAGGCTTGCAAAACAATAATAATCACTAAAAAGTAAAAACTGATATTAGTAATAACAAGTATCAACTTTACGGTAATATTTAAATTCATGCATAAAACATTATAATATTGAGATCAATACATCATAGCTAAAACATCATAATACTTAGATCCATAGTTCATAGCATCATTAATATTAGAATCCAAAATACCTTAATATCATTATTAATTATTCCAAGGCATATTCATATAGTCAACCATATTAGGAATTCATTAGAAATGCTTGTAAACTGCAATCTCGAGGGTGATTGCCCTTGTATTACGAGAGCATGGAAAGATTTTAGATCCATTCCATCCCTCGATCCGCCTTGGAGGCTAGTCATCCTCCTTGATCAAGCCCAAGAGCATGAAAGTGAATTTCTAGTCCATTCAACCTCCTGACCCACGAGTATGGCAAAACCTCCAATTCATCCATCTCGGGGTGGCGTGCTTGATAAGACACATGAACGCTTTCCTCTTCAACCAAGCCCAAGAGCACAGAAATGGATTTTGGGTCCATTCCACCTCCCAGCCCATGAATATAGCAGAACCTCTAGTTCATCCATCTCGGGATGGTGTGCTTGATATAAAGAATTTCTAGTCCTTCAACTATCATGACTCAAAAGGTTGAACGGCCTCCCTATTTGCAAGACACTTCACAAATTCAAGATATGATTCCTCAAGGAACTTGCTAGGATATTTCTAAATAAATACCTCTTAATGAAATGATAAATTTACTCTTAAATGGCTGCCACCAATTATTTTTAGAGTATTATCAATGACTGTTCTCAATCTCTTTTCCCAAGAGATGTCTTATATTTCTTATTCTTATTTCTCTTTTTCCTTGCTTGATTGATATTTGAATGCGTGTTACTTGGATGAATTGATGATTGAATGTTTTGATTATAGAATGATTTGCCAATTGAATGATTGGATGCTTGAATGATTTAACGATTGAATGATTTGATGATTGAATGTATTGATAGACTTATTGTTGTTTGCCTAATTGATCTTTTTGATATTTTGATTGCTTGATTTCTTGATGGATAGATGAGTGATGATTGCTTGATTTCTTGATGGAAAGATGAGTGATTATTGCTGATTCAATGTCAATTAACTGATTTACCCTTTTATATCTATTTCTTGGAGTCACCACCCTTCATTGCTGCCTTTTGAGAATGATAATACTATAATTTATTTCCAAACTGATTCATTCATTCATTCCCCATAGATGATTTCTCCACAAGGAAATGATCTCCCTTTAATATCCTATTATTGAGGGTCACAACCTTTCGCATTAGGAGTCACATCCTTTCTCACATCATCACTACTCTTGAGAACATATTTTAATTTACTTGCAAAGTCACATAAGGTTCTATTCTCAATTGATTTATTGAATGATGTTATGGATCTCTTTCTCAAATGAAATGCTCTCCCTTTTATATCTCAAGTTTGAGGGAATCACACCTTTTCACCTCTATTGCCTTTTCAATAGTTAGAAGTCTTCATCACTGCATTTGGAGAATGATAATTTAATTTTAAATAAGTTAATTTGTTAGTGCTGTTGCCTATTACTTCTAATCGGTCCTAATAATTCCTCCCCATTCCTTTTCCTTCTAGATCTACCTTCCTTATATACCTTATCTTGCTCAAGGGACACAACCCTTCATATGCTGGTTGACCATTCTTAACAACTTAATCTTTATTTAATGCCAGTTTGGTGTAATATTAATTATCTTTATTGATTTCTTTTAAAACATAGGCTGCAGACATTTAGGAATTAAGAGGGACATTACAGGAAAGGCAGAAATCCTGGCAATCTGTGGCTCTGATCACTCCGCAAGACTTTCTTCTCACAAGATTCTAAACCAATGAAGTGTCCATTCAAATTTGAAAAAATGTGGCTAAGGGACACAGACATTGAGTCAAAAATAAAAGATTGGTGGTACCAAGCACCTGTAGTCATTGGCTCAAAATCATTCCAAATCAGCAAGAAACCTGCATTCTCAAGGAGGATGTTAAGAGAATGGAATATAAATCATTTCAAGAATATTTTTTAGGAGAAACAGAAATCGGAGAAGATACTGTCATCACTAAATGAGCCAATAATAAGAGAGGGCATGACCCAAGACACTTACAGCAAGGAAAAAGAGGCAAAGGCAAAATATGAGGAGATTTTGTGAAGGGAAGAGATCTTCTAGCGGTAAAAGTCCAAAGAGTGCTGGTGGAGAGAAGGTGATAGGAACACAAAATACTTCCACCATATTACAAAAGCAAAGCAGAGTGTAATGTCCCTTCTCAAAGCAAAAATAATATTTTATTATTTTTGAGTCTTGGCACCCAAAAGAAGGAAAAATAATATTTCTTTGAATATCTGTGCCAAAATATCCTATATATTTTATATGGGCTGGTGCGGCTCCTTCGAGGAATAAGGTGAGGGAAAAAATAATAAATAAAAAGGCAAAAAAAAGAGTTGGCACCCAAAGGAGGTTTAAAAAGTAAATAAAAAAAAACAATTTTAAATTGCAATCTTGGCACCCAAACTGGGTCGGCCAGATTGGGAAGCATAAGGGAGGTTGAATATAAATACAAGGTCAATTGGAGGCATTTTATCATCAACTAATTCATCTCTGCTATTATGATCTGCACTTTGGCGAATTCTTTAAGGATGGAAACCCTTAGGAATTGAGGAGAAGTTGGGAAAAACCCTAGCTTCTTCAATGGAGGACTTAATGACGGAAGTTCACTTGGGCTTCAATGGTGATTCTTGCTAGGATCACATTCAGTTTTTTGCATCAGCATTTAGGCATCTAGTTGAAGGGGCGAATTGTGCAAGTTGGAGGTCATTCTTCAAATTTCTAGGGTTGCAAACCCTATCAACAGACCAGCAGGCCAGCACACCCCTTTGGTAGGGTTTTAGAATTTTTTCTTCATCAAATAGTTACATTTTGTGGCTGGAGAAATTTCGCCCAACTAGGGTTAGAGTAGGAGGACATTTCAATGCATAAATTGGGGTTACTGAAGAGCACGCAGGAAATACTGAGGGGTGGAGGGGCGGAGTGGGGAGTGAATCAGTATTTCAGACTTTAAAAACTTGAAACCATATAAATCAGAAATCAAAATAGTAAGAGCAAACATTAGACACAATGAACACTGATATTACGTGGAAAACCCTTTCAAGTAAAAAACCACGGCAAGATATTGCTTTTATTACTTCAAAGGGCACCAACCCAGATTACACAAGTGACCACCAACTCACTCAGAGCACCAACTCGCTCAATCAGTAAACTCTAGTTTCAAATTCAAACTGCACATCAACTCAATCCTTACGTTATCATTCAGCATACTTCTCAACTTTCTGATATTCAAACAAAATCAAGAACTTCTCAAGTACAAATCCACTAATGGAGAATGCAAAAACTGTAAATATAATCACTCAGCTGGAGCATAACACAACCCACACTTATCCTTATATTTTTCAGTGAATGCCATCGAATGGCATAGCCACAACATTGAAAATATTCAACTTCACATCCATACAGAACTCCAAAGCAACAGGAGGGAATAAATTAGAATATAAACTGATTCCTTTTCAGCATCAAAATGACTGGACAGCATGCAATTTGACCCCCGAAGGCCTGTATTAGCACAACACCATAACTTTTTTCAAAAATGACTTCCACTATGTCTTTTCATTCAAACTGACCACGAATTCCACACACCCCATATATATTCAGATGCAGCCCATCTTCACCTTTTACTGATAACGAGTGGTCAGTAATATAAGTGAATCCCACAAAAGCATTACTCAGAAGCACGATTCTCCTTTGTCTAGCCAGACCGAAGACATTCAACAAAACACATTGAAGATCTCATTCAAATTTCTATTCACCATTAAGACTGCATACAGAGCACGAATATGCTCACACGACTAACTCCATGCATAGTCCACATTTGAAGGTTACTCAAAAGTAATCGCTCAGCTCAGAAAAAAGTTAACTCCATAGGCAATGACCAAAATTTATCCCAGACGGCTTCACTCACACCCTCAACTTCATTTGATGCCTGGAAACTCAGCGATTTTCAAAAGACAACTTTACACCATCCACTCTTGAAAATAATGGCAATGAATAATTTTAAACGCCACGACTTCTTACCCATAGCACACGCTAGAGAAGTGATAGCATTGGATATCTTTATTACCACGTCCTGCAAAAAAACATCATGCTTTATGTCGCACGGAATGCTAAAGCGATATATCATGAAAATACGTAACAGCTGCAAGACTTAGATCTTTTCTTAGCATCAATAAAATCCACGCCTCCATTACACAGTCTGCTGAAGCTTGTCACTACATGAAGCTCATCGCATAAACAAAACCGTCGCACCAAAAATAGAAGGCAGAGGTATATGAAACCGACACATTAAAGAGATAAACATTTCATTCAGACTCTCATGATATCTTTCTTCACCGCCAAAATTGCAACCATGTTGAAGAAAAACATGTCTTCAACAAGGCAACCGATATTCTAAGCATGGTCAAAAGAGTCTGCGATAAATAATGAGTCGCCCACATTTGAATCGCCAAAGGTGAATAAATAAATGGTCTGAATAAGGAGAAGACCCGATACCTTTTAAAAGCATAATAATATTCTTTCATCCAAACCGACCATCGCAAATCCGATGTGTCACATATGCTGACATTCAAAACTGATAATCGACATTTAGACTTGGCATAAGACTAACAAGTCTGACATGGCACTTTATGCTGATAAAACAAGTAATCCGCCACATATAATCAAGCATACCATTAACATAGAAAGTCTGAGCAAGCAAGTAGCTCAAGCCAAGCATAGAGACAATCAACCTTTGACATCAATGACAAGATATTTCAACAGTTACTTCATATCAGCAGACTTCCATATGTTGCTGGGCATGTTTGGAGCCCATTGCATTTTGTATTTGCATCATTAGTTAGATCTGATTTGTAGCAGCAGACTGGGCATTTGAGTATCAGAAATTTGGCTTATGTTGGTGCATGTTTGGGTACTTTGTTGTATTGTTTTCATGCTTATACATGGTCAAACAAATCTGTTATAAATCTGGGTGTTATTGAGATGAATATATGTTGCTGCTAAATAAACTCAGAAATTCGCATCAGCAAACTAGGGTTTGAGCAGAAATATTGAATCAGAGAATTAGTGCATCATTTTATGTTACAAAAAACAGAAAAATTGCACAAATATTGGCTGGGATATTTCAGGAGCCTGAACAAAACAAATAGTATCACATTGGAGGATGGCACCAAATGCAAAACATGGGAAGAGATCGGGTTTGAGGCTGCAAGTTATTTTGAAAAATTGTTCAATTCCAAAGCAGTTCCAGATGTTACAAGCCAGGAGGCGATCCTTAGCAAGAACCTTCACATTATAACTGATGCTCAAAATTGTATGGCCAATCTCAAAGGTTGAGGTCATAAGAGCAGCATTCCAACTGGATGGAGACAAAGACCCAAGCCCGGATGGGTTACCTGCGTGCTTCTTCCAGAAATTTTGGCATATCATCAGCAATGACATCCACCAGGCCATCAAAGATGCAAGGAGGAAAGCCATAATGCTAAAGGATTGGAATAACACTTTCATCGCCTTGATCCTGAAGAAGAAGCAGGTGGATAAAATGGAGGACTTTAGGCCTATTTCACTCTGCAACGTCGTGTACAATATTGTATCAAAAGTCATTGCCAATCGTTGAAGAAGGTACTCCCGCTTATTATCTCTGACGAGCAAAGTGAGTTCTCCCTTAGGAGATCTATCTCTAAGGGAATAATCATAGCACACGAGGCTATACACTCCATAAGGAAGTCAAGGAACAAATGAATGATTGTGAAATTGGATACCCAGAAAGCCTATGATATGGTCAACAAAGACTTCCTCATCAAGGTTCTACAAAAATTTGGCTTCAACAAGGAATGGTGTAAATGGATTCAGAATTGCATCAATTCACCCAAATTTTCAGTCTTGGTAAATGGAAGTCCCCATGGCTTCTTCTCCTCATCAAAAGGGCTAAGGCAAGGCGACCCCATCTCACCATTCATCTTCATCATCATGGTTGAAGCCCTAGGCCGCCTCATAAGCGGTGCCAAAATCAAAAGAGATTGGAAGGATTTAAGAGTGGCCCCAAATATGGAACATATCACTCAACAGCAATTCATTGATGACACATTATTGTTTGGGGTAGCCTCACGAAGAGAAGCCAAAGTCATCAAGAATACATTGGAGGCATATTGCCAAACATCAGGCCAACATGTAAATTGGCATAATTCGGGAGCTTTCTTCTTCAACACAACTCTATGGAAACAACAGGAGATTGCTAGAGATTTGAACCTTAAAATCGATAAATTGCCTGGCAAGTACCTTGGTGTCCTGCTCTTTGCCAGTGCTTGTAAGGCCTCTTTGTGGGATTCTCTGGTGTAGAAGTGCCTAAGCATAATAGAATCCTAGAAAAGTAATTGGTTATCTTCGGCGGGCAGGATCACAATGATCAAATCAGTCATCTCGGCCCTCCCCATTTATCTCTTGTCAAATCTAAAGATGTCAAGGAAAATAGGTGACAAGTTGACTTGTAGAATGAGAGATTTCTTCTAGAAAGGTGTTGTGGAGTGCAAGAAATACCCTTTCATAGCATGGGATAAGATCTGCCTCCCCAAAGATGTTGGGGTAGTGCGAATAAGAAAGTTGGACACATTCAATTTGGCATTGGGTGGCAAATTGGTTTGGAGTATGTTATCTAGCCACTGGGCCAAATGGGCCAAAATCCTTCAAAATAAGTACCTGGACAATCAAGTCCCAAAAATAATTTTGACCACAGCCAATCCAATCAGAAGCTCAACAATTTGGAACTTCATGTTAGACAGCAAAGAATCAATCACAAAACATTGCACTTGGGAGATCAGGAACAATAAACATGCCATGTTCTAGAAGACTCATTGGATGGTGTTCCCGCCTTGGCAATTATTCAAGACCTAGAAGTTATAAGAACTCCCCTCAAAACCCTATGGGGCTCCAAGGTCAAAGATTATTTGGAGCCATGTCTCGAGGAGGGAAGAACAAAGTGGAAATGGCGCTCTTTGGAAGGGATAGACCTTTCGATTGCACAGATTGCAAGTCTAAAAATGGAACTCAAAAAGAGGAGTGTTCCCATTTCAAATGAAGAAGATGCAATCAGATGGTGTGTCGCTAAATCAAGTTCATACAAAGTCAAAATAGGGTATCAAGTGTCAGATTTGATAGAACCAAAAGAGGCTTGGCTAACACAATTGTTGTGGAATGGAGGATGCCTACCCAAGGCAGGTGTGTTTACATGGGTGGCTATACAAAAGAGAATCCTCACTGGAGGTAGACTCAGGAAGTTAGGGTGGCAAGCCTGAACCGTTGCATTTTGTGCAAGTCTAAGGAAGAGATGACCAATCATCTACTATTAGAATGCCACTTTGCGAAATATTGTTGGCTCTTCATCTTAAACAAGTTAAGCTGGTAAGGCCCGCTCCGAAATGACAATTTTAGATCTTTTCATTGCCTGGCTGATTCTGTTCTGGAAATCCTTTTTCGCCTATCTATGGATTGCTACGCCCTCCCTAGTATTATGGGAAATTTGAAAAGAGAGAAACCATAGAATCTTCCAAGCTAAATTGATGGAATTGGAAACCTTCCTGAGCAAGCTCGAAGGTGAAATAGTGGAGGTAGCCAATAACGTGGTCAGGAATCAACCTATGAAGAACAAAGCTTTCTCCCTCTCGAACAACGAAATGCAAAAATCTTGGGCCAAGTTGTCCATCCCCGCCGTTCATGGGGTTGGTGGTGTTAAATCTACCAAACCATCAAGGGCTCTAATTGCATGGTCTACCCCAAAGGAAGGATGGATCAAATTAAACTTCAACGTTGCATCAAGGGAGAACCCAAGGGTATCTAGTGTTGGTTGCATTCTGCGGGACCAATGGGACTGTTCTTAGTAAACTAAGCGTCTCGCTACTCTCTAGGACAAACAATGAAGCCAAAATGCAAGCATTATAGCTCGGGCTAAAAGAAAGCATAAGGATCAAAGTTAAGAAGATATGCATAGAAGGTGACTCTCTCCTAATGGTGAACGCATTATGCAATCAAAGCACGAGCAATTGGAAATTGAATAAATGGTTGTCGGAATGTGTGATGATGCTTAGCTATTTTGAAGATTACAAGGCTTCGCAAATCCATAGGGAGGCTGACGTGCTCACCAACGTGGAAGCTGTTAAGGTGTCGATCATATGATGCGGCACAAATCAGTGTGCCTCCATTGTGCACATTGATGTTAAGTTGTTATCCAACCTTTACCTAATGACAGGTGGAAACCATTAGTAATCTATACTCCTTAGTTATGACAAGACATGAGCCGCAAAGACACCATGCCAAGTTATTGCCAAATGGTTAACTTGTAGAAAAGGACCAATTTGCAATAATGGTTCAAACTCCTTCGACTTGTGAGGGATGTGAGAAGGATTGGGTATGGGATGAAGCTATCTTTCCCTCCATATCCAACATTTATCTCGACATGTGAAGGCATCTGATGTGCTCTATGTCTACTCACGTGGTCATAATGTGGAGCATTCATCTAGTGCAATGACTAAGATTGGGATTTGCTGCAATGGACACCCCAATGTGGTTAACATGCTCAAGGAAGCAAATGGCCTTTCTAGGGACCATCTCAGACCAACGCCTCAAGATAATACTGAAGGAGCACAACAAACTCATTATGAGGGTGGTTAAATGGATGTTGGGTGTCAATTTTTTTGGAAGATGAAAGGCGATATCGAGTGAGCACTAACATCTCTTCCCGCTGCATGGCATTGCTACTTGACCTAGGTGAGCAATCCAAGATGATGTGGGCATTAATGCTTACCCTCTTCAAGAAGATGTACCTAAGCGAACTGGAAGATGTCATCTCTGTGGCATGACGTGGTGTTGGTATCCCACGACCTAGCGACATTCACAAAGTTCTAGTTGCAGGTGCGGTTGAGGAATGGTTTCCATTCCTTTCCATTTTTTGCAACATGACTTTAATGCAACACCATGCGAAAGCCAGACAGGCATGTGAGTTCCTCAAATGCATTACCAACATGGAGCCTATATATGATCTCGATTGGATCGATAAATTTGTGTAGCTTTCTAGGGTGGCAGGCAACAATAACAAAAACATATAATCGGTTGTATTAGTTTCAATATGTTAGAATAGTAATAGCATGTATAGCAGCACCTGGATTTTGTCTATATCTGATGTAAATTTGCAGTTCCAAGAGCTATGGCTCTGGTTTTGTAATGTTAAAACCATGTAATTACTCTTTTTTTATCAATATAACGGTGCAGCCCTAGCTGCACCTCACTTAGCCAAAAAAATGAGAACTCCAATGATACTATCATACTACACCTTTTAATCTTTTTCATTTGACATTAGTAGTATATACTTACTAATAATACTCTTGGTTTCTGTCATTCTGATTTCATGTTTCATTTTAATGTTCAATGTTAGTTGTTTGACATGAACATTTCACTTCATAGATTTTGACTTCCAGCCTTGAATGTTTCAAGCTTATACACACACACACACACATTAAGTTACCGGTTTGAGTTCGAGTTTGGGTTTGAGGGTTCAATTTGCGGGTTCGGTCAAAAAAAAAAATTGAGGTTGGGTTTGTTTTGGGTTTGTTGATAGAAAAACATATAAAAATCAGAAATATATACATATTTGCAGCAATAATTAAGTTCAAAATACACCACCATATTAATAGTCAAATACTAGTCAAACTCGAATGCCATGATATAGATTAAAGTTAAAAAATATTAATGTCAAGTGTCAACAATCAGCCATCATTGATCAAATAACATATGGGTCATCAAAAATGTCATCACCATATTAGATAGTGGAGTGATAAATTAAAAGAACCACAAATAGTGCCACTAGCACTTGCACTAACACTACCACTACCACTACCACTACCACTACCACTCTCATGCTCACTAGTTGGCTCATAGTCATCGTCAACATCAAGTGCAGCAAAGTGGGCAAGGGAAGCATCCAAGTCAATATGCTCTAGCTCAATATCCCACTTCCTTGTGTTCCCTTCTTTGTAGCCACTTTGTTTGTGTAAGGAACCACAAGTTTGAATGCGCATTCACCAAGTCCTATGCCTTTTTTGATTGTATAGTGCACTGTATTGAGTGGATGAAGCAATATGTGCTCCAATTCCTCTCAAATGAAGATGAACTAGCAACCTATTAAGCCCAAATTAGAGAGTTAAGAGTTACAAAATTTAAAAATTATAATTAAAAGATAAAAGATTATTTTTATAAAACTTACTTGCGATTAAATTTTGATTGCAAGAGGTTGTAGGTACGTGTATGATTCGCCATGGAAGTACCACCAACTATGAGAATGGACCATATACTTGTCCCGAAGAGCATCAAGACCACAATCGTTGGAGCGTGCAAACCCCATGAACTCAACCCTCACTACATCCCATCTATCACAATCAGTAAAGAGTTTACAAAGTGCTACCTTGTACCCTTGAACAATTGCAGCATCTCTATATGGGACAACTCTTCTTGTCACAAAAAGGAAATGTGCAATATAATATTTGGGACAAGATGCAAAGGCAAAAAGATGGCCATTTTGTTCCATCTCTCTACAATGATTTTGTGTAGTTCTTTGAATAACTTTTCTTCAAGATCTTTCTCTTTTGCATTTATGATGAGTTTCATCTTCTCAATCATTGAGTCGATGATGTTGCAAGTAGAGTGGTTGGTGTTGTCATTGATGTCAACTAGTGATAGTTGAGAAGTTGTGATGATGCTTTGATTAGTTTCATTATGTTGTCATTAGTAAGTGTTACTGGTGTCAACCTTAGTGTTGCTTTCATAAGCTTCTATGTGGGGATGTTGTTTGGATGAGTTGTGTTGCAATTGGTTTGGTGATGATAAGGAAGTAGTGAAAATGATGAGAATGTGTTTCTAGTGCTTGGTTTCCAAGTGCTTTTGAGAAACTTTGAATAAAAGAGGAAACAGTGTGTTGTAGAGGTGTTCTGGCATACAAGGTGGTGTTTTGGTTTTGCTCCACATTTCTTCTATGTTGAAGATCTGCTTGTGCGGTTTGGATATGATGATCAGAGGTGTTCATAGATGTTATATCCAAAATTTCTTGGTCTGGATCGTTTTACAAAAAAAGTTGTATTCACCAGTGTGTGAACTGTGTTGCAGTGGTGTCTAGGAGAAATGGTTTTGCTCCACATTTCTCTATAATTTGTGTTCTAAAAGTGTGTTGATAAGGTTCATATCTACCTTTAGTCAAAGTTGTTCGTGATTTGGTGCTTCGCAAGTTGATTTCTTCAGGTGAATAGGATGAATTTACCTGGGTGAACAAGATGAATTTGTTCTTCAGGTGAATAGGATGAATTTACCTGAGTGAACAAGATGAATTTGTTCTTTAGGTGAAAGTTGTTGTGAAGGAATTTGTTGGATTTCAAGGTGTTTGTGGAATATTCTAGATTGTGTTTAAGTGTTGTGTGTGGTCCGCGAGTCGTCTTTGGATTTGAGGAAGCATGTACTTAAATGTTAATGGTGTTTACACAAGTTCAGAAGACCTTGGGTGTTTACACTAATTGTGGATTTGCTTCGGTGATTGTGGAAACGTGGCATGGCGTGTGTGAATAGTTTTTGGTCCGAGTTAAGGTGTGATGTGATCTACTTTCATTCCTTTCCACCGCAAGAGTGTTTTGGTGCCGACCTAATTTGAATTTGCACGGTTGAGGTGCATAATTGACCTTAGAGAATGTTTTCAAGGTTGAAGAAGATATAAATAAGTGTTGTGTTGATGGAGGATTGGTGTGTGGTGTGTGATGCGAAGAGCAGAGTTGTGAAGTGCAATGCGAGCTTTAATGAGTTAGACTATTGGAAGCAGTGAGCAAGTGTCTACAATCTTCAGAAAGGTTGTGAATGTGTTGGTGATATGGTGGACTTTTCTGCTGCATTGAGATGGATTTCCCACTGTAACATTCTTCTTTCTTCTTTTTTGTAATCTGGCAGTGAGCCATTGATAGTGATCCTTTTTGTATTTGGTGTTGCAATTACTTTATATTGTGAGTTAATCCTCATCGTGGTTTTTCCCCTCTTGGGTTTTCCACACAAATCTGGTGTTCTATTGTGCATGGTGTTGATGTGTTTCAGTTTCTATTATTTGCTTTCATGCTAAATCATTCTAACAGTTTAAAAGTTATTAAAGTTGATGTGGATCTAAATGTTAATGAGGGTTGTGAAGTTTTAATATACAATTGATTCACCTCCCCCCCCCCTCTCAGTTGTCTTGTGCATTCAACAAATGCCATCATATACCTCACTCAAACAAGGCCTATCCATGTTGTTATAACGGATCATGCTCACTATGAGCTTGGTGAAACTAAGGAGATACTCAACATGATCCCACCAAACGTCATCTAGGATCATTTGATTAACCTTTGCTGCCCTTGTAGTGCTAGATTGCCTCCATATGGACCAATTTAGGTTGATGACCATGTGTAATGTCCCTTTCTAGAACATTCCTAATTTTTGCCCTAAAACAATAATTCCAAATTAGAATGATACTTGCATTATATTTATAAATAAGTTTATCAAAAATGATGAAATTTTATTATAATATTCAACTTTATAATTTAAATTCTACGAATAATTCGGAAAATAGAACTTATCTTGGTTTTTTGCAATAATTCTCATTCAAACTATGATAATAATGGCTTTGTCAAATATTATGAATTTATTATAATATTCAGATTAAAAATTCACAAGTCTGAAAATAAATCATATCTTGAAATTCTTTGGAAGTGCTTTCAATTCTACTAAATTAGAGATTTTCATCCCTAACTCAACAGTGGCAATATCAAGGGTTTTCATCCTTGAAACTATTAGTCCACCTTGGAGGGTTTTCATCCTCCTTGATCAAGATTTAGGTTTTCCCCCAAAGTTGATAAGAGAAATAAGGATTTTTGTCCTTAATCTCTTGTGAACTTAGAAGGGTTTTTGTCCTCCCTATTGGCAAGACACTTCCTCAAATTCAAAGACTGATTGCTTGATGTATTGATATACTTATTGTTGTTTGCTTGATTGATCTTTTTGATATTTCGATTGCTTGATTTCTTGATGGATAGATGAGTGATGATTGCTGATTGAATGTCAATGAACTGATTTGCCCCTTATATCCATTTCTTGAAGGAGTCACCACCCTTCATTGTTGCCTTTTGAGAATAATAATTTATTTCCATATTGATTCATTCATTCATTCCCAATCGATAATTTCTCCACAAGGAAATGATCTCCTTTTTATATCTTCTTATTGAGGGAGTCACAACCTTTCATATTTGAAGGAGTCAAAACCTTTCACATTAGGAGTCACAATCTTTCACATTAGGAGTCACATAATATTTACTCTTAATTGTTTCTTCCTCCCTCATCCTCATGGAATGATCCCCCCTTTATACCTTATGGGTGAAAGAGTCGCCACCTTTCACCATTGCTACCCTTGGAAAATATAATTTGATTTTAATTAAACTCTTTCATTGGCACTCCCTTATGAACATTGTTGGTGAAAAGATTTTTACGATATTGCCTAGTCAATGAATGCAACAATCTGGGTATTTTGGTGAGGCATGACACCATGTTAGAAAGCGCCTCACGAACCTTCACAAATCGTCTAAACACAATTGTGTTGGAGGCAAAACAAGTCTCAGCAACCTGTTTGAAAATCAAAATTAAAAAAAAAAAATTACAAAAATTAAAATTAAAAAGTTTACTATAGTGAAACATTTTTATTATTTAACATACCTTCAGCAACTCCAATTTCAAGAATGTTGTAAATATGCCTTGTAACATATGGTGGTTGGTGACAAACATTTAGATGTCTTCGGCCTCAACATACACCTATTTGATCCAATCAATTTTAGTGCCAATTTTTTGAAGCATCAGGTTGAGAGAGTGGATAGCACAAGGTGTCCCAAAAATGTGTGGATAACGCTCCTCAACCAATAACCCAATAGCCCTACAATTTTTGGCATTGTCTATTATAACTTGCACAACATTACGAGGGCCCACTTCATCAATGGCTTGACAGAGAAAGTTAGCAATAAATGCACAATCCTTCACAATCCACTGCACTCAAAAACATTGCCCCTTTAGGGGACACTGCAATAACATTGATCAATGGGTGATTTTTTGCATCTTTCCATCCATCAAAAACGATGGACACCCCTATTTCGACCCATGAATCCCTTATGGGCTCCAAGGAGTCTTCTACAAATTTCACCTCTTTATCCAATAAGATGCTACCCACCTTTTCAAAACTTGAGCCCTTATACCCTTTTGGAGCATCATTAATTGATTTCACCCTTTTTTGCTAATATGGTGAGTGGAAAACATTGAATGCCAATCCATTCACAAACACATCTCACTATGTCTTGATCGGCAATCTCTCTAACCTCATTCTGAAATGCCATTTCCAACAATTCCTTTGATCTCCTATGTGTAGAGACCACATGTTGTTCTTCAAGCATGGACATAAATGGATGGCTCTATGTAGGTTGAAAATGAGAAGATTGTAGGGGGCTTCATCCTGCGAGATCCTTTCCTTAACAAAGGATGATTTGATTTACGACCTACTGCTTGGTTTGTTTTTTCTTGCTCTTCAATATATGCCAAGACTTGTACTTCTAGAATGCCATTACCATTTTTGCCTAGACAAATTTTGATGCCTTGTCCAAGGATCTTGTATGAATGGCCTTTCACTTGACTATATGAACTTGAATATCTAACTTTGCAATGAGCACAAATACAAACATAACCTCCACCACCTAGAAGTTGTTGTACCATTTCAACATATTTCCAAAGGGGAGAATTTGGGTTTGTTTTGAAGCAGGATTGGCTCACGAAGCTAGAAACAATTGCCATTGTAATACCTAAGAGAACAAGTTCAATAAATAACACATTCGAAGAATTGAAACAAATGAAATTTAAAAACAAAAATATATCAAATAATAAATACAACTTAATCGTTAATTCATTTTAAAAAATTAAGCATGTGTTATAGATACCTAGAAGAATGAAAACAAAACAAATACTTCGAAAAAAAATAAAGGAGTTCATTTGTAAAAGAAACGTAGAAAAAAAAACCAAAAAACTTCAAAATACCTACCTCTTTTGAAGAAATTTTCCTCTACGATCTCCTTGACAACAAACGAACACTTCCAAATGCCAAATGCGTAAGAATAGCACAACAACCAGCTTGGAATTTTCAACAATCAATCTTCAACTATATTCATGCAATGGTAAGCAAGAAAATAAGTTCAGCTTGGGTTTGTTCAAGCCAAACCCTGTTTGAACCCAAAGGGGACCGGACCCGAACCCCAAACCCCAAACCCGAGTCAAACCAGGCCAAGACCCGAGGGCTTATGCCTATGAATCAGAAAATATGAAGAGACGGGATGAGCTTCATCCTATTTCTATGAAACACTTCCTTGAGCGGGGCAGCTTATAAGTCACTAAAATATTCATATGAATAATGGAATGGTCAAGTGTCCCATGTTGATCAAATCCTTATTGGGAATGGTCAAGTGTCTCATGGTGATCCAATCCCTATTGGAGAGAATTCTATAATAACAACAGCAGGGAGAAAAGTGAGGAAATATTTTTATATTAAAGGATTTGTCAATCAAATTGTGGGCAAATGTCATAATCATCCCCAAAGAAGGTGGAAAATAACAAAAACAGGATAGTTCTGCCCAATAGAGAAGAGATAAGAGTGTTGCCCCTCACTCAAAAATATATATATATATATATGATGCACAAAGGGGCAAGATGAGCTTCATCCCATTTCTATGAAACACTTCCTCAAGCAAGGCAGCTTATAAGTCATTAAAATATTCGAATAATGGAATGGTCAAGGGTCTTATGTTTATCCAATCCCAATTGGGAATGGTCAAGTGTCTCATGGTGATTCAATCCTTATTGGAGAGAATTTTGTAATAACAGGGGGGGGGAGGGGAAAGTGAAAAATTATTTTTATACTAAAGGATTTGTCAATCCAATTGTGGGCAAAATGTCATAATCACCCCCAAAGGAGGTGGAAAATAATGAAAAAAGGATGGTTCTGGACAATAGAGAAGAGATAAGAGTGTTGCATCTCACTCAAAAACTATGTATATGTGTATGTATGTGGCGTGTACAGCCAGGCGCGAGGGTATGGCTGTATATTAATGCGATAAAGATGTGGATGCATGGCGGTAAGGCGTACGTATGTGATGTACTTTGAACATTGTTTGAAACATTTAATACTGGAAACTCAAAATCCATGAAATGAAATGTCACACCGTCAAATAATGAATGCGAAGGAGGAGAAATAGATGAATATGCATATATTTTGACCCAGGTGGAGTGCGGTTTAAAGCCCGGTTAGCGTATGGCGTGGTATTAAACCATATTCGCGATTCCTGCCTGAACCCGCACCGGGAATCATCTGTTCCCCAGGGATTTGGGACCTACAACTCAGATCAACAAGAGATACATTTGTTATTAATATTGATCTTGATGAGGAATCCATTGAGGGCACTGAAACTCAAACCCCAGGCACAGCCGAGCCACAAACAGTTCATATTTGAGTGTACTGAAATCTAATTGCCCTTGGAGTTTTTGGCACAATATGCCAAAAGGCCATTTATCAAGAAAAATCCTTTGCAATGATTGGCAACAATACTTGACACAAATAGAGTATCTAATTCAAGTGGAAGATGGAAGTAGAAATGCAACATTTGCCTAGAGAACTGGAATAGCAGCATTACAAGGGTTAATGCACACTTTTTGCATACCCCTAGTAAAGGGATTGGGCCTTGTGAGAAACTCACACTTGAAATGAGGGCTGAGATGATCAAATTACTTCAAGGGAGCATAACTGCACCAACAATTTATGTTACACCAGAAGGTTTAGGTAAACCACCTCCATTTTTGTCATTTGAGATGAGTGCAGTGGAATCAAAAGGAAAACAGAAAGCTACGGGTTTGCCATCATCAAAACCAATCACAGATATGTTCAATGCGCAAACAAGGGAGGTTGCAGATGAGGCCATTGCCAATTTCTATTTTGATAACAACATTCCTTTCCATGTTGCTCAATCTCCTTTGTTCAAGGAAATGCTTGACAAGGTAGGCAAAGTTGGTCCTAATTATGTGGGTCCAAGCAAGACTAACTGAGAACCACTATCTTGGAAAAAGTTTTTTCAAGGTTAAACTCTTGATAGAGTAGAGTAAGGCCAAACAGATAACACATGGCTGCAACATAACTATGAATGGGTGGACAGACATTAGACGCTACCCACTCATGAAGTAATGGACCTTACTTCTTGCCAACAATTGATTGTACAGACAAACGCAAAGATGTTGAGTTGCAATTTCAAATCCTAGAGAAGCCATTGAGGATATAGATCCTCAAAATGTAGTGCAGGTGATTATTGATGCATCAAATGTTTGTAAGCCAACAAGTATATTAATTCAATCTACCTAGAAACACATATGTTGGACCCCTTGTTACATGCATACTATGAACGATGCACTCAAAGTCATTAGAAAGATGGAATGGGTGAAACAAGTGGTGGTGGATGCAAAGGAACTGCAAATGTTCATTTGCAACCACCACACCTTATCGACATCATTTCTAACCTTTCCAAAGAAAGAATTCCTCAAACCAATTGAGGCTCAATTTGCATCCTATTCCATTCTAGTAGAGGGGATGTTTGAGTTGCAAGAGTCATTACAACTTATGGTTATGACACAGGATTGGAACAGCTGGAAGGAGTCAAAGGCTGAGTAATGGGGGAAGGTTAAGGAGACTGTGATCAGTGATAGTTTTTGGTTGAATTGAGATACATCACATCTTTTATACAAATTGTTTCCACAGTCATCAAATTCAAGGATTCTAATAGTCCTAAACTTGGGGAGATATATGAATGCATTGATAGCATGTTGGCCAAATGAAGGTCACCATTTGTGAGAGCAACCCCACCCTAGAGTTGTATACTGAGCATATTCACCCCATCTCATCAAAAAACAGGTGGGAGAAGTTAAGCACCACTCTACATATGACTACATATGCTTTGAATCCAAAATGGTATGTGAAGAGACCAGGTAGAATTCTTCCTATTAATGATCACGAGAAGAGGAATGGCCTCACAAAGGCCTTCAAACAATTTATAGAGCAAAAAGAAGCTTTATTGATCAGAAAACTATATGGCTACAAGACTTCAACAAGGATCGATAGTGACGCTTTGGCACGAGCCAAGCCAGTTAGTTGGTGGACAATCTATGGACCTCCAAGATTGTTATGCACACTTGCCATTCATCTTCTCTCATAGGTTTCTAGTTCCTCTATTGCTAAGAGGAACTCTCCACATATAGATTTATCCACTCCAAAGTTACCTCTGCAAGAGTGGAAATGCTTATTGGGGAATGTCTAATGCAACAGTGGGATGTAAAGCCCAAGGAGCTACGAAAACTTGGTGACAACCACAATGTCCAAATGAGATTGGAGGAAACAGTTCCACTTCCTTCCAACAGTTCCAATGATGAGGAGTTTCCTAGATATGCTGCAGATGATGATGACTCTGATTTTTAAGTTTGTTCATCAAACAAAAACAGCTTTGGATATCTTTTTTGGCAATTTAATTTTGTTAATTTGATGCTTATCACTTGTAGACTGAGAATCTAGTTGGTACCTTGAACTTTCAGCTTATTGATTATTTGAATATTTCAGTGTATTCCAATTTTCAGCTACTATGATGAATGAACATTGATATTCAAATTATTACATATTGTCATTTTGATGTACGAATCTATGACTTCACAATTTGAATTGGGCCTTAGTATTGTTTACTTATCAATTTATCGATGATCATTTGTCGTATTATTGTGTTGTGCTCTCAATTCTCAGATTTTGTTACCTGTATTTTCTTTTTCCATCATATCCCCCTGGCAAACCCTAAATTTTGGAAAAAAATTGTTGTCCTTGGAAACCTGTCCCCTTATCCCCCTATCTCAAAAACTATATATATATATATATGAATTTTGACAAAATAATGTTTTTCAGTTGCTTTTCAAGACTTTCAAAGTTTTATGTTTATAAAAAATAAATTATAACACTAAAATATGCCTTATTTGTTTTATAAAAATTAAATTAAAATGCATTTAAGTTAAGGTTAGGGTTAGAGCTTGTTTACCAAAAACCCTAACCCTAACTGCAAACATATTCGTTTTAGGGTTTTCAGTTAGCGTTAAGACTCTTTGATTTTTGGCATATAGATTTTGCCAGGTATGGCTGCCACCCAATTTTTTTGAAACTCTATACTTAATTTGTAAGTTAGTTCTCTACAAAGTAGATTGTAATTGAAACTTTGAAACTATTAATATGCAGTTATCATTTTCATTTATATGCTATACAGTATGTATCGTACAATGCAATGTAATTAATGATATGAACATAAATCACAAAACCTGTAGTCCAAAATTCATGTTGTATGCAATTAAAGTGTAGCTTTTTCCTTTTTCCTGCTTTTTATAAAATAAAACAACCAAATTTTGTCCCGACTAAATCCCGATTTTGAAAAAAAAAAATATCTTTGGTTTGCCAATTTATTCTCGAGAAGAATTCTTAATGCTATACGTATATGTAAGCAGAGTAAAAATAAAAATACCTTCAAGTTTTTGGGAAGTTTCCTCTGAAATTTCGCATCCAAATCCAAAATATCCTTCTGTAGACACATTATAAATAGACTTGATGGCTACCTCTTCGCTTTAGTCATTGGCATGAGCCAGTAAATATATATTTTTGTGACTCGATCCAAAAATACAATTACTAAATACTAAGAGAGATAGATAGGATGGGGGACGGAGCGGGGCATCATGGCAGAAGAATGCATACCTTCCCAGAACAGTGGCGAGGGTTTTGACATAACAGTCTACCATTTCCTGCTTAGTAGCTTTACCATCCCCGGGTGGATCCATCTCAATGAGCCAGTGCTCATAGTCGCACCCCGCAAATAATGGTCCAATGTCATCAATGAATGAGCCAGAATTTGAATTTGAAACTCTCCACCTAACTGAAATACAACTAAAAATTCGCGGAGGAGCGTGCATGCCATGACCAACAATGAATCTCAGAGGATAATTGCTGACGGGTGATTGGAATGATGGCTCTCTTGTAGATAATGTTGTGAGTCTTCTCAAGGAGGACAAGTTGCGAAGCCTTCGAAACATTTGATTGCGCAACGTAGCCATGGGCACGAGAAGATCAGGGGCAGGGTTTTAGCTTACCAACAGTGAGAAAAAACCGAGTACCTGTTACTTAGGGTTTATAGGGTTTACGTATTCTTCTCTTCACTTAGATTTTGTTTTTAATTATTTTTGTTAGAAGTTTTTGTGATGGTGAAAAAAAAAATTTGTTTTTTTGTTTTTTTAATAGGTTAATTTTGAAAGAATATCTTAAAGCAATTATATATTGATAAATAGTGTAATTTTGTGTATAGCTAGGTTTATTTTCTAATTTTTCATATATTTGCATGGTTCATTTCTGTATATTTGATTTTATCTCATGCATTTTTATGCAATTCCTTGTAAATCTTTTGTTTATTGTACCTCTCATGTTTGGGACTTCATTTCTCATGTAGGTTTTATCATTCTAATCCACATTGTAAAAGTGACTCTTGATTTTCAATTATTTAAATTCAAAGTTTAGTTGATTCTTGCCCATTTATTTTCTACCATGAGCCAACTTGATACACATTTGGCATGTTATTACTATGTACCAATTTTAAAAGACATTTATTTATATCACAAAATCATTTGACTTTTCTAGAGCATTCAAGGAGCATTTATTAGAACATTTCAATTGGTGTATTAAAAGGAACAGTGTTTACTTCAAAATCATCATCTATGGCATTTGTTTACTTACATGTTATTTATTGATCTTTAGCATGATTGTAAAGTTGGTCTCTTTAGGGGGTAGAGCCAGGAGAACTTGCCCCTAGTGATCTATTAAGCTTCTTAAAGTATTTTTATACATCATCAATCCTTTGTGACCAAAAAGAAGCAAAGAATCCAATGAATTAGAAAGTAGAAGTGCATACTCAATAAGATCAAATATATAGGTCATAGGATAAAGTTGCACCTATGGAAGCAACTTAGATGCATGAATTCAACACAGAAAAAGTCACATTCTTACATAAAATTTGAGGCAAAAGGCACTCCAAATCATCTATTTTTCTACACCAAAAAAGTAGATTCTGAAGACATGTTAGATACAATCACTCACATCAGTTATAAAGATAAGTGCATTCCTATTTCACATTTAATTTTCTATCATAAAATTTAATTGTTCAATTGTCATTTCCACAATTGTCCACTTTAATTAATCTAGTTTAATACTAAATTGTATGTATTTCATTTGATTATCCTATATTAATTTTAGGGAAAGTTTATTTTCTTTTACATTTTTGGTGAACTCGTCTTATCTTAAATCAATCTAGGGTTTTGCTTTAGGGTTGGCATCTTTACTATTTAAGGGTTTAAAATATGTACTTCTAATTAAATCGCCATAATTTAGAGCTTACTAGGGTTTGTGTGCCTTTTATTGATGTTTCATTTATATACGTTTTCCTTTTGGCATTTAAATTCTATTATATGCTATATTTATTGTCCACCCTACCTACCCTTTGCTACCCTATTACATTTTCATATTATAGCAACCCTAATAGTTATTATGAGCTAATAGAACATAGGGCTTTAATTATTTTTTATCAAATTTTGCTAACCTAGAAGATTCTTTAAAAATCCTAATATTTAACTCTAATGATTTACTTTTAGTTTTAATATTAAACCCTAATGTGACAAAAATCTCGATTCGTCATAGTTTTATAAAATATTAATAACATGAACTTTATAAAATAAATAAATTTGTTACAAAACTCTCAAGCCTAAAATAAATTCTTAATATTATCATATTTAATCACAAAACAAGTATAACAAATAATAATTGCAATAACAACTAATACAATGGTTACAGTAGTAGAAAATACAGTTGAAAATACTATACAATTTGCTTACGACAAATTGTCAACGTACTTGGCATGATATAGATCAAATCAATAACAATTTAAAGTCTTTTACCGTCCTTTGGATGAAGTCATCTTGCTAGGTTGAAAGGATTTCATCCTCAAGCTTGTAGACCAAAAGGTTTTCATCCTCAAATTAGCTATAGATCTAAAAAAAATCATCCTCACGTCTGACACTCTGAACAACACATTCTTTGAGCAGTTTGTTAGGGTTTCGATGAAGGAAAATAGACTAAACTTTCCAAGATGCATCCAACCTTTATAACATGAAGATCAACAATCCAAAATGAGTTCTTGCTCAAAATAATGGTTGAGATTCATGATGACCAAGGGAAGGGGTTGCAACCACCATAATAAATGAAGCATATGCATCTTCTCCTTTTAGTGCTACAAAAACTTGAGAATTCATTGCCAAAATAATACAATACTTTTCTCAAGCATAAAAATATCTTTTTGAATGGTCGCTAAGTCAAAATTGGTCGTTCATGGCATTCTAGGTTGTGCAAGGGTATATTAGAATGAACAATGAAAAATGGTGGGATTATTAAGGTTTAGGATTCAAGGATACCACAAGACTCATACGACTGGCCAGAAGTCGAGGAGTTAAGGTTTGAGCAAGAGGCATGCCAATGGGAATAAGTTTGGTACTTCAACAAGAATAAAGGAGAAAGGTCATGGATGGATGAAAGGTATGCAAGGATGGATAAGTTCAATGACTCAATGAGAGGTAGAGAAATTAGAGGTTGGAGGAAAGGCATGTTGGTAGGGAAAATTCTAAAACCCCGATAATAAAAATGGAGTGGAGTTTGGTGGAAAGGTATGCTAGGATTGTGGCAAAGTTTGAAACTCTAACAAAAAGTTCACACACATGAGTTTGAACACAAAACCCACTATACTTAGAGAAACTAAAACCAAGATGGTTGGGATTGATTGGGCTTAGTCATCAAAAAGGAAGGGAAAAGGACTTATGATTCCAATATTAATTTATTGAAAGGGAGACATTACAAGTCCACCCTTCCCAAAATTGCTTGTCCTCAAGCAATGCAAATTAATGTGTTCCAATATTGTCAACTCTTCTCATGTGGCATCTTCAATGGGTATTTGTTTCTAACAAATAAAATATTTTGTGATGCTTCTCCCTCTAATATTTTTCACCACAATATCTATCGCTTATTTGGGTATCAAAATCATATTACCCTCATCATCCATTTAGGTGGAAAATTCACTAAAGCCATAATATGTTGATCAAGAGATCTTTCTAGACATGATACTCTTTATCCAACTTAAGAGAATGTCAATTGTTCTTGTTACACTTGCATAGTTAGTCATAATAATCATTATTAATTATATTTCAAAATATACTTAACATTTAATCAAATTGTCTTGCCTAACTAGTTGCTACTAAACAATTAATATAATAATATAGTAATTAAACTAAGTGAATTAAATGGGACGTGACATAGACAGACTAAGGAGTGTCATCTACTATAGCATAATGACAATATAGAAGGTTGGGTTGAAATCCTACATCGAATGAGGTTACTCAATGGAATTCATCAATCTTAATAAGTTATGAAATACCCTTTTATCCAAATCATGAATCTTTTGAAGGTATTCAACCCTTGGTGGAGAATTATCTTGACTATATATGTATTACATTTAATCCCCATTCAATTAAAGGTTTATCTTATTTAAAATATCACTTGGATTTTTCATAAGTTCATTTAAAACCTAGATCTAGCAGTGGGAGGACACTCCTTCTCCACTATAAACCTCATCCTAAGTGTGTTATGGCCCAAAATTATAATTTTGACTTGACACAAAAACTAATGCAAAATTTAATGTCACATTGCCAAAAGATGCAAAAATCTAAAATATAAGGGAAACTAATTTTCTTCCAAATTTTAAAAATTCATTTATGGACAAAATTCTAATTTTCTTCCATTTCAAAATTAATGAAACCATAAAAATTTATCAAATCTACTATTGATGGATTTTGGTTGAAACCTCACAAAATACAAGGAAACTAGAAATTTCAAATATACCTTTTTGTTTCTAAAATTCACAATTACAACATTCTTAACTCAAAAACCTGTGAGGAAGAGATTGGTAAAGGCAAGGAGAAAATTGGGGAGGATTTTGTTAATCAAAAGGAAAATATTGAAGATAGGATGGCCACGATCCATACTCCTATGAAAAGGCCCCTACAAGGAAAACATAAATGTCACTAATATCCCCCCTTTATCTGAAGATTTCTCTTACCTACATGCCAACAAAGATGAAATTTATGATGTACTGGGGTTAGCTAAGGAGTGGCTAATTATTTCAAATTGGCCAAAAAATGGTTTTTCTTAGAAATTAATAAAACTAATGTTAAAGTTAGAGACCTGCAGAAAAAAGTTTCTAATAAGGGGAGGGATCATTCTAGGTCTAGTAATAGGGAGTTGTAGAGCAAGTTAGATGATGCAAAGTAAGCCATCAATGTGTTAAAAAAGGATTATGATAGTTGGATGTTGGCTATTGAAAAGAGAATTCATGAGATCAATATCAATATTGAAAATCTCTAGAAGATAAGTCAATACTCAATTAAGAATAATGTTGAGGCTCTAATGATCCTCATAGAGAAGTTTAAGGAGCTTAAGGAAGAACAAATGGTTGGAGCTATCCCTAAGAATAGCAAAAAGGAGTAGATTACAAAAGAAAAAGGGAAAAGATAAATATTGGATGAAGCAAAAGGGACCTAGTGCTAGAACTAGTGGTAGCAAGGAGAATTCTTTTGAAGAGAAGAATGAGTTGTTGGACATGGTTAACCTACATTACAGTTAGGAGTTAGAGGTTTCTGACACCTTGAAGAATATAAAGTTATTGATATTTATTATGCTTTTTGTTGGTTGTTGTTTGGTTGTTGCTTGGATGTGTCTATCTTTTTGTGTAGTGTTTTGGTGTAAAGGGTTTTGAGTCCCTTCAAAACCTATTTTTCCTAATAATCAAAAACTGAAAAAGGGGTTTAAAAAAAAATCATAACTTTGGTTATAAATTGCATATTTAAAAAAAATAATAATTTAAATTAAGAAATGAAGTTAAACCATTCCTACAATATGGAGGCCATATGCATCCACCTAATATGAACATGGTAAATGAAGTCAATTTTATTTCAAATATAATTAAAAATGAAAAAAATATGTTTCCAACACAAGTTTGAACAATGGGAATAAAGCTCTTGTGAGGAAGAATCACACAACAATCTTAGCCACACTCAAACAATCCCACTCCAAGTAAGTTTTAATCCAAATATATCTCAAACCTTCATTTTTAATCTTTAAAATTCTATTTTTCCATAGAGACAAGAGATGGTTTCAATTAAAATAAGTGATAACAAAGAAAAAATCATTTCATCCTTTTATATTTCCCACTAAAATGGATCAATAAAGCATTTTCAAAATAGAGATATTTCCAAACTTAAGACTTTTGAAAATAATAATTTTCTTCACAATCTCTAAAATTTACCTTCCACAATCATAAAATTAAAGCTAATGCATAATAATTAGCTCATATCTAATTTCCTTCCCATGTGAATGATTCAATAAAGTAGTACACAATTTTTAGTTAAATTTGATGTTTTTTAAAGCTAATATTGTATTTCAAAAGATCATGAAAACCACTTTAATTTATTCTAGTAATGAATAATGAAGTAAATATTTTTTCCCTAAGGTGCAATTAGTTATTTTTCTCTTCAAAGTATTTGATAATATGTGAATGCAACAAACACACATCAAAGTAATTAAAATGGAATGCTACAAGATAGCACAACCCACACAAAGGACCCACTTATTTCATGGGTTTGCATATAACATATGGATTTTGGAATCACCACTAGTTCATATTCAAATACACACAAGAATTCACAAGACTCATCTTGTACGTGAATGGAGTGGAGTAATGTAGAGGCCAATACACATAATTAACATATAATGATATGTTGAGGGTGATTTTAGTCACACACAATGTGCTAGGCAATAAGAGTTTATTGCCTCTCTTGAAAAGTAGTGAGAACTACTCCAATGTTCCTTTCTACCAAGTCTTGACTATGTGGATAGCATAGTTGTAAGATCAATGTAGTTTCACGAGGGGATATGGAATTTAGATAACTGGAAAACTATATGCAATTGTAAAAGATAGTTTCAATAACTCAACACAACAGAGCGCATTTCATAAAATAGTAGATTGAGAATTTAGTTTATTCCTCTTTCAACACAATGTATGAATCATTTATAAAATAAAGTGCAAAAGAAGTAGGGTAACGAGGAATAATAAAAATCTATCTTAACTAGACAACATCACCAAGCATTCAATCAATCACGTCTACAGGTTTGAACAAGATCTTTTATAACAACCATTAATGAAAACAACATTCACACATTTACATCAATTAATGGAGTGTAATCTTCAAGGGAAACATAAACTCATAATATTTTTGAATTTCATTCAACTAGAACACCATTAATCACACACATATTTGGGACAAAATCCTACTTAATCCCACAAATTAAATTTAGATCTCATTAATTTAGCAATTGTAATTTAAACAGAATGATCATACCATCACCACAATGCTAAATCCTAATGCATGCAACAGATGTGTAATCCTTAGATAAATGAATCAACACTTTGGAACAAATTCAACAAGCAAAACGACAGGTTGCCTCAAAAGTAGCATCTAAGATTAGTAAGTGTCTTTGGTAGTATTCAATTCTACAGGTTGCCTCAAAAACACATAATACTATGTCACAAAGCGAAATCAAACAGTTGATTTCCCATCATTAATTCTTAAAGGAAAGTTTATGCAATTTTAGATCACACAAGATCAACCAGTTTCAACAACAAGCAATGAACAGATTCAACAAATAGAATCATCAAACATGAAAGATAGAACAAAAGGCATGAACACAAAGATTTACGTGGGGAAAACCCTTTCGGGTAAAAAACCCCACACTCCAAAAGCATAGATCCATTGTATTATTCAGCAACAAAACAGTTACAATATGATGCAAGCTCTAAGCCTTTACACAGAGATTTACATCTTGTTCTATCTGGAGATAATCTGGTAGTGTAACCCCTTTGTAAGTCAGTCTCACCTATCATCTCAATGCAGTATGGTATTATATATATCTCCACCTTCAAGTCAGCATAACCTCTCGATGTCGTAGTATCGCCTCGACATCCAATGAACTTTCATAGGCAGTTGCATCATTATCAGAAACTTAAACTATCGGCTTCAGGTTGACAACATTGTGCCAGTGATCGCATTGATTCACAACAATGATTTACAATCAATGACTAACTCCATGCCATGTATCACCAACTAACACATCCGTTTATCACCAGTATCGAGGGGACTTTGAAACACCTCCCACAAATATAAGGAGGTCTCATCAATGAAGATTATTGCCTACTGCCATACCGTAAACACTTACATTTGACCATCGTGGATGGCAGGAACTATATTGCACCACCGCAAGCCTCCTCATAGACCAATGTGGGATAGTGGTATATCCTGCACTACCACAGGCTACCATCTTAGACTGTCACAAGGTGGCGGGGTAACTCCCACTCTACCACTAGCCCATACCCCTCTTAACTGCACCCAATGATGTTGCAATGTTGAAGAATTTTGCCTCAGCTAAGTAGATTTTTTATTCCAAAGAACCTTACTAGTAATTTTGAGACACCTATTCTCAACATTCTCCCACTTGATGAAGAACTTACTGGCTCCCAATCAACACACGAATTCACTGTACCACCCAAGACACCTGCAACAACATCCAAGATGCCCACCATCTCAGGCAATAGTTTCAGCCATCCTCCAAAGGAAAGGAACGAGCCATGGTGAATATGCAATCATCTAAAGAACACAAGCTTCAGACCCAATGGATAGAAAAAGCTATATAATACTTCCACTGCTCCATTTTTCTCACAAGCTATACAAAAGCATCAACAACATCAACTTCAAACCTTCAACCTGAACACAACTGTGAAGACATCCTCCAAAAAACAAGATGGAACATCAGCTAGAAAAACAACCAGAAAACAGATTGCTTCCATCCAATTGATTAAACCCACGCGATTGAAAATAGCACACAACAAGTGCTAATCCATCCAATCACCCATACCTCGAAGGTATCCACATCAACAAACTCATGCCGCCTACATAGCCAACCCATCAACTGCAAATACAAGCTCCATGTGCCAACTAGTCAAAGAAGACCAAACACATCAAGGAACCCCCACTGCATGGGTAATGCCAAATATAAAAAGATCAAAGGAATAATCAAGTCTACCAATCACAACACATAGAAAGTGTAGCCACGTAGTGCCCAGGACCATCCACATTGATCTGCAAATCCTGCAACCAACTATTGCAAGAGACATCTCTCTCAACAATCTTCCACAACTCTCTTATGCTCTCCCTATCCGATAAAAGAAAGAGATATAGGAACCTCCATGTCATCACCAAAGTGACAACACATGACCACAAACTAGTGATTATCATAGCTCCACATAGATCTTACATCTAAAGTCATATGAATATGAACAGATAGGAAGAAGAACCATAATAAATAGAGAAAACTACAAATCATAAATATGTAGCATGCCCTTTTGCATACACATCTAAATGTTGACTGTGTCAAGTAAGATCTTCTTCACAACCCCAAGAGAAAAGATATAACAACACCCAAAAATGTTCAATCTCAAGAGATCAAACACAACTTATGTATCACATATCTACATGGATGTAAGATTCTCAAAGAAGATCAAAATACTCCATTTCCCATCTCAAGAAATCAGCCCACAAACCATCTCCTAACAGTCTTCATCAATGAATGATATCATAAAATGAATCCTCCAGAACTAACTACATAGCTCAAGATTCATATCTATGAAAGATAAAGCATATAAAATCATGCTAAACCATCCTCAAATGAGTCTCCATAGTGAATAATCATGAATCAACTCAATTCCATAAGAATCAAAGCATGAAACATAAACACATTTGAAAGATATAATGGGAAAATACCTCTCAAAAAATAATTTGCCGAGTAGACCAAGAGTGGGGAATGAGAATGCTCCTCTAGGATATGCAAGCCATTATGACTCCTCTAAGAGCAATCTCCTCATAGGTCTCTATTGAACTCACTCCAACCAAAGTGTAGGCTCCTTAGAATTTCTATTTAAATCTCATCAAGAGTAACCATCTCAACAACACTTTTCTCATCCCAAGAAAAAAATTGCCTCACCTCATTCTCCATGTATCCATGAGCACTTGCAACTAATCATCTCATGCTAAACTCCAAATGCACCATTGCACTATCATGAAGTAATCAAGCAAATGATCAATGTACCCAAGAAAAAGAGAATCACTAGACCACTATCAAAGCTCCAGTCATCTAAATTAGGAATTTAACATGACATCATGATCTTACCATCCCCCTTAGGAGATCACATGCTCCAAGTGAACATACCATGGTCTCAAGAGCAATGCATCATGCCAAAACTCTAATACAAAATCAAGAGTATATCATGACATAAAACAAACAAACTCTAAACCAACATCACCTGTCAAGCACCACCAACACCTCAACCCAAAGACCACAAGAGTCCTCCAAGGTCGTGGTGCAGAGCACCTAGGCTAAACCCCAATTTGGTTTGCTCAATTTTTGGCTTGTACCTGATCTTGGCCAAATCAGGGTGTTAATATGTTTGTGTGTTTGCTTTGGACCTTAGAAGGTCTTGGTGGAGAGTGATGAGTTAATCATTAGGATTAATATCATCTTAGTTATTATGTTGTTAAATGTTGTTTCATTTAGCTTTGGACAACTTAGGATTAGAATGAGAGCCTTAAATGTGTTCTAAACGCATGATTATTGTTAGAAGATGCCAAAGAACGGTTAAGGGAGTTGTTGGCTCGAGATCAAGGAGATTGAGGTCCTAAAATTTAGGATCATAACTTAGTGAAAGTTGCAGGAAGTTGTTGTGAAAGTTGCATGAGAACAATTGTGGAGTTGTATGCAAACTTGTTGTCTTGGATTCCCTTGAAATTAGGAGTAAGTGCTCGATCCACTGCCCTTGAAACATGGGAAAGGCATCTCTAATGTGAATGATGGCTCGGAGATAGCAATCAGTTGTTAGTTTTTGCATTGTAATCAAAGTTTTTGGTAAAGGAATAGAAGACAGTTTGGGCATTTTCTGTGTTTTCTGCAAATCCCATGTGTTTTCAGATAACAGTGATATTTAGTGTCATATATGCTCTGTTTTAGCATTGTTTTGGTGTTCTTTGAATAGTTTAGAGCCTATTTCATTTGGTGTTAAGGTTACTTAGTATAGATTTGTTGTTTTGAATATATAGATTAGAGTTTAGCAGGGTTTTCATTGTAGTTTTGAGCAGTGAGTCTTAAAATGGCTCCCCCATAAACTCTGTCATCGGGTTCTTCCTGAGATTAGCAGGGTATGGAAGGGGAGCCACATGTTTGTAAATATTTAGAGATAGGAGTGTCAAAGGGCCAAGCAGGAATTTGTGATCTCAAACCCTAGGCGAGCTAGGAATGCATGGTTAGGAGTTTGAGAGAGGAAAAGTGAAGAGAACAAGCAGGGGAAGGTACCACTATACGAAAAGGTACAGTTCCAGGTGTGAAATGACCTAACACAAAGAAGACAAAAGGATTGAAGCTTGACTAAGCCATTTGGAGGAGATATTAGCAGTAGAATTTGGAAACCCTAAGAATTAGGCCTATTAGCCCTAATAGACCTTGATTATAGGAAGCCCCTGTACGGATTAGGTAGGGATCTGGAATCCTGAGAAAGATTTAAAACTCTGAAAAGGGTGTCAGAAAGTGCAATTTATTTGCTATGTTGTTTGTCAAATTTGAACAAGAGAAGCTAAAAAGGGACTGGTAAGGGCTAGTAGAAACTAGGCCTCCTCAAAGCAAAATTTTGAAATCGGGTGAAGTGAGAGTTAAAGAACCTCCAAGATGAATTCAAATGAAGTTGAAATGCAAGGAGATAGTGTTTCCTACTCCCCTGCAAGTAGTTCAAGCAAGATGGTGAAGTTGGCATCTAGACTCTTCTAGGTGTTGAGAGAGAAGTTGCAAGTTCAAGAGGTGTTTGTTCTCCAAGGTTAAAGCACAAGGATTGAAACTCTTGGAACAGAGTTGAAGCAAGGTTTAGTTAATGATCTAAGCCAAAACAGAGCCTAGAAAGTGGTAGGTTCATGGTGGAAGGCAGAGTAAGGTCTTCTTGTTGTTTAGTGCAAGCAAACCTTGGAGTTATCATACACTAGGGCTGAGATGTTCCACATCTTCAAGTAGTGTCCATGCAAACATGAAAGAACTCTTCGACAACAACGGGATCTAAGAGCTCCTCCAAGAAACATTTGCAACACTAAAGAAGATCATCCATCACTAAGTGGTGAACCCATAGTCATTGCTAAAGCTCCCATTGAACCTTGACAACCGAGCTCTCCAACCATCATGACCAAGTCATTGCTAAATCTCCCACTAAACCTTGACAAACGAGCTCTCCAAGCATCATGACCAAACATTTGATAATGTGAAAATCCTCGAAGTCCACATAGTAACATGTCCATCTAACAATAATACCAAGTGGCACCAATATCTCCAAACCAAGCAAAAATGCCATCACTAACAAAAGTTTACACAAAGTTGTGTATCCAAGCTATTCATGACATCGTGATACACATGCTACAGGTCCCCATAACTAATTATCTAGGTACTCAACATCATCCATCCTCTCATCTCAAAGCAACTACACCAATTCACAAGTGACCGCAGACAAGGCCAGCTAACAAGTCTGCATCAACACTGAATCAACCTCGTGGATATAGACAATCCACTTCCGAGTTGTCCCACAACAAACATGTAGGTAAAGACATCCCACAACATTACACAACCCGTAGATTCAATCAATATAACATGCAAACCCACTATCACACTGGAAAAAGAAAAAATGAGATCTCAAAGAGAATAACCATGTAGACAACATGACTCAAGCACTAGATCATACACAAATTTGATTTTCCAAACAAGTCCACATACCCGAGTACCATAGTCAAGGAAACCAACAAGCATCACCACAAAAATGTTGAGTGACTAATCACGTACCAACACAGAAAGAATCCCATTTCCTCACACCACGCACGAAGCATGCATGCAAAAACTACAACTATCTCATCCAATAATACCCCAACAACCATGGTCTAGAAAATAGCTTACCCGTAGCTCCACAAAACCACAAGTTTTTCTTGACTGTGTAAAACCTGCAAAACCACCGTGTTTAAAAAATACCCATGCGCATCCACACCCACTTCACATCTGGTAGAATCAAAAGTTTGAAACAAAAAATGCCATAATGGTCAAACCAAAATAATAGATTATCATAGATGAGCGTAACCATAAATTTTTAGGAAAATCTGTAAAACCCTCATATCCAAGGAACATGAATCTGAGCCATGCAAGTACAAAGCATTCATGAAAGGAAAAATAGTTCAAGAACTCCAGGCCCATTTTAGGCCAACTCCACAACCACCAACATACATGCATCTGAGGGAGACAAGCTATTGCAGAAGCTTCTAGATCATCCAATGATCAACTCCATAGCCTACATGTAATCGGGGTAACAAAAACAATGCCTTCCAATACCAGGAGAATGCACCCATCATAAGCACATTACTCCATGGCCGAAAAACAATGCAAGCTTCTTCATATCATTAGGGAGCCTCTCACACAAACACCCAACATGAAAGTTTTACTGTAGCACAACCACAAAGCAAATAATTCCACCCATGCATCAAGATTATTCCACTATCAAATATGAGCTTCAAATCACATCATTTCAATATGACCAACTCCATTTTCTTTGTCTTCATCATCCTTCAAGTTGTGTGTTGTCTCATGAAACTAAAATAAAAAGAAAACAACTTCCACTCACCAAAGGATCAAGCTTCAATTGACTCCTTCAGATTTCCTCAATATTTCTAGACTAAGAAATCTTCACAGAAGGAATACCCAGAACCAAAAACACCAGGAACAATCAAATCCTTGAACAAAGCTCTGATACCAATTGAAGGGAAGTATGATCATTCCAGAATGAGCATCTAATATCATTAAGTGTCTTTGGTAGTATTCAATTCTACAGGTTGCCTCAAAAACACACACTACTATGTCACAAGCGAAATCATACAAAGTTGATTTCCCATCATTAATCTTTAGAGGAAAGTTTATGCAATTTTAGATCACACAAGATCAACCAGTTTCAACAAGTAATGAACGAATTCAACAAACAAAATCATCAAACATGAAAGATAGAAAAAATACATGAACACAAAGATTTGCTTGGGGAAAACCCTTTCGAATAAAAAACCCACACTCCAAAATCATAGATCCATTGTATTATTCAACAACAAAATAGTTACAATACAATGTAGGCTCTAAGCCTTTACATGAAGATTTACATCTTGTTCCATCTAGAGATAATCCAACAACGTAACCCCTCTTTAAGTTAGTCTCACCTATTATCTCAATGCACTACGACATTATATATATCTCCATCTTCAGGTCGGCATAACCTCTTGATGTCGTAGAACCGCCTTGACATCCAATGAACATTCGTAGGCAATTGCATTGTTATCAGAGACTTAAACTATCGACTTTAGGTTGACAACATTAGGCCAATGATCGTGTTGATTCATAATAATGTGCATTCAACGACTAACTCCATGCCACATATCACCACCTAACACATATGTCTATCGCCAGTATTGAGGGGACTTTGAAACATATCCTATTGATATAAGGAGTTCTCACCGATAAAGATTGCAGTCTACCACCATACTACATATACTTACATTTGACCATCACAAGACAATGAAAACTATACCGCACCATTGCAAGCCTCCTCACGGGTTGACGTGAGATAATGGTATATCCCACACTATCACAAGCTACCATCCTAGATTGTCGTGGGGTGGTGAGATAACTTCCGCTCTACCGCCATCCATCTCCAACCACTGTTGTGGGGTCACGGGTTAGGACTCCCCCACATTACTGCACAAGCAAATGAAGATCACCATGAGATGGCTAGTAACACTGCCAGCCCACACCCCTCTTAATTGCACCCAACACTACTATGGTGTTGAAGAATTTTTCCTTGGCTAAGTAGATTTCTAATTCTAAAGAACCTTACCAGTAAGTTTGAGACACCTATTCTCAACAATAAAGAACAACTAGAACCAACTCCAGTGTCCAAGTCTTTAACTAAAATTAAAACTTTAAATAAATAAAATTGAATTGGTCATCCCAGTTGCAGCCAAGTCTCTTTTGTTGAATTAAAGGAAAGCATGAAATAAATGAAATCTAAACTAAAGTAAACTAAAATCCATGAGCAACTCCATAACTCTATCACCTTTTTTCCTTTGGTGCCTGATATATGCTCTATCCTCATAATTTCCATGCCTATTCTTGACATCCTTTAATATAGCTTTGAATAGAAGAATGGGATTTGTTAACTTTAGGAGCAACAACAAAAACATTTCAGATGCCCATGACCCAACAAAAATAACAACCCTTGTTTTGTCTCCAATTTACTTAGTGAAATTATCGAACCATGTTGGTACTATCTCATTCATTTCTTTATGGATGGTCCCTTATGAAACTAGATTTTGACTTTTTGGTTAAAATTGACCCCCTCAATCTGTTGTTGTATCTTTGAGAAAGATTCCAACTCCTCTTGAAGAGACCAGAGCTTCACTTTCTTGTTGACCATGTTATCTATACTTTCTTAGGTAACCTGACCCTGCATCAAACTTTGTAACTCTTCAACCATTCTCTCAGCTTCTCTTACCAATGAAGGGTTTTCCTAAAATGTACATCCTATATCTTTTATGGCCTTTCAAATGTCATTCATAGCCTTCTCATCCCGACTCCTATCATTATTTAGCTTATCCTTATATCCATTCAAAATATCCACCTAGAATTCAACTACTCTTACCCAAATAAGAATCAACAGTTTTTCCCCTTCCTCAATCACTATGGCCTAGAGCAGTTCATATTCTATGGTTTCATTATTTTGGTGGAGAATTGGGATGTATTCTTCCCATATCAATAGTTCTTCATCCACACTTAGGTAGAGTTGTTGAGCAATGATATTATCATCACTAATAGCATGGTATGACTTGACGAGTTGTTTTAAAATAGTCTCTTCCAGTTCCAAGAAGTTTTATTTCCATTAGTGCACTGCTAGAATCCATTTGTTAGGGTTAGAAGGCCTAATTTCACCTTTCAAAGTAGCTTGGAGAGCAGACTCGAGATCCTTACCCTCTATTGGCCCGATGAGATTACTGAGGCAAGCAGTTAATTGTTTCACTTGAGCTTTGAGCTCATCTTTTGTATTCTCATCTTTCTACATCTTCCTTAAATAACATATACTAACATATGCAAGCCTTGCTGCTCACCTTCCCTGGTTTGTACTCCCAAATCCACTTGATAGATTTGGTAGCCATCTGGTGTCATTTTCGATTCCAGCTTATCAACTAGGGGAACTATTATCTCTAATGTTTTGTTTCCATGCCCATCCATGGAGATAGCAGAAATCCTTCGATCCTTCTTCCTTCTTCTAGGAGATTGTAAAGCCTCTGATAACACTATCAAACTTGGCTCTAGAGTTTCTACGCAAGTCCCCTATCTCTTCTTAATGGTCATATTTAACCATACTTATATTGCAGTAGAGGTTTCTCTAGGAGGAGTGGAAATTTCTCTTGCTTCTCAAGAAGCACTAATATTCCTCTTAGGCTCTTCTTGAGTTTTCTTTTTCTCTCCTTGAATATTTTCTTGGTACACCTCTTCATCTCGAGGTCTCTCATTAGCCAATTTCTCTTCTTGGGCATCTTTCTCTTCAATTTCTACCTATCTTAATACCTCCTCCTGAGCAATATGCTCATCTATATGAGGTATTTCTTTATTTACTTCTTCCTCTTGGAACACTTCCTCTTAGAATAATTCCTCTACATTAATATCAAGTTGAAAATTATCAAAAACATTACCTGCATCTTTAAACACTTCCTTTTCTCTAAGAGGCTCCCTTTCAACCTCTACTTCCTCAACAATAGTCTCAGCAAGGACTCCTTCTCCAAAGGGTAATCCACCTATAGGAAGGGGAGGAGTTGGAAATGGAGGTTGAGGCACTGGTACAAGTATTGTTTTATTTGAAGATGGATGAGGACTTGGCAATGGAGATTCATGAGGAGGGGAAGAGGAGTAATCCTGTTTAGCTTTCTGTTGGACTAGCCTTTCCCCTATTTCTACCCTCATTCTCCTTCTGGCTCATCTTCTTCTTCTGAAGCAATGTCAATGGGCCTTATTTCTTTCCTTTTCTTACCCGCTTCCTTAACAGGGTCGCTCTTGTATTTCTTCTTGGCTGTAGGGGTGCTAGAGGAAGGTTTGGCATGCTCTTTCTTCACAGTTACCTTGGCCGAAGTCTCTCCTTCCTTTTCCTCGACCACTTTTGGCTTCTTTGGTAGTTTGGATATGGCAAAAGGTGCAGTCAGTTAGTGTTGAGAGTGTGCCATCACCTGTGAGACCTGACCTTTATGTTGTCATTTTCTTTAACTAAACAATCTATATTAAAAATGGGAATGTCTGAGATCTTCTGGGCAGCATAAGTGGGGTCCAAAACCCTTCCATCCTCCACTTGCTCTTTAGGGATCTTGGCCTTCAAACAATGTCTCATCAAAAATATTATCAACCAACAATAGTCTTTCATCCTTACTTCAAACTCTTCCTCCCAGTTTGCCCAGTGATCTTCCAATTTGGGCTCATGGATGAAATATGCTCCCATTACTTTGCTTATAGTCCCAATGGGGTCAAATCTTCCCTGACCATCATTATAAAAGTAAAAGTTATACTTACACATTTCTATCTCTGCACTCTTTGCATTCAACGTATTAGCACAAGAATACACTCCTATTTGAATTGGGAAACTATAACCATGCTTGTGTTTCCCTGCAATCAATTGTTGTACTTCAATGATTTGTCTGCATACCTCCAACAAGAGCAACTTGTTTGAAGGGTACCTTAGCAACTTATATGGCATCTTGTGGAAGCCTGCCACTCTAATATAAGAATTTTTTGTACTCGATGAACCAATACCCAATATTTCCAATCACTTTCATTGCCTTGAGGGATACCCTCCTAGAAAAGTTTCCTTCCAATCCTCTAATTATCATATAAATAAAATTATCATTCACAATGTCAAAATGGTGGAAACTTGCCTCCAACTCTAACTGTGGGTAGTGTTGATAGATGGTGACTTCGACCAGTTCATAAGAGCTCACCTTGTTGAGTCTCAAAAATGAGGCTTGTGAAACCAATGCATATACAAGGTATGAAGTCATAAAGAATTTGGTGGATTAAAGGACATTGCACATTTGATCATGGATGTTGTCACTAATAAGGCATGCCTAATCAATCTTCTTTTGGTGAGAAGAATTGATAATCTTGATGAATCTCAACATCTAGGGATATAAATTCTTTACATTTGGCAACCCAAACACTTAGCTCAATAACACAATCAAGCCTTTGACATCCTCCTTGTACTCACTTTGGTATTGTATCCTTGCCAGTTTGGATGCCACCTTTCTAGGTTTTTCCAACAAGTGACCATTTATCTATGTTAAGTTGTCAACTAGAAAGTCATCAAAGTACTTGATGGATTTTTGCAAATCTTCTGCCTCATATTCATTATGAACAGGGATTCTAAAAACCTTGTCTATCATCTTCGGATTCAGGTCTAATATAATCTCTCCATTGGCCCCTTTGATTTTTTGGGTCCTATGATTGTAGTGTTGAGCACATGTTAACACCAATTCTGAAGATTACACTATAACTGGGAAAGCAGTAGCCTCCACCAATACAAAATTAGCAAGAGCCTTTTCCATTGAGGTCTTGGTACCAACATTATTGATCCTTCTTTTGAACTCATCCATATTGACATGTCCCAGGCCCATGTCACCAATCTCATTGTAAGGAGAAATTTTTTTGGAAGGGGGATGGTAACCCTTGTATTGTTATTTCATTTCCTTTGGATCTTTTGGAAGCATATCTCTTGTAAATACCAATACCATGTATTAACATTTTCATATATTTAAGAAGAGAAAACCTGCAAAAACAAGTCATGTTAGACCATATTGGCTTTTATTATAAAGTTATAACTTGTCAAGAAGGAGTTGTATAAGAGTTTTGAGGATTGGCATTCAGGCTTACCCCTTACCCTTTACTGTTAGCCTCTACACTTAAACACTAGATTCTTTCATTTTACCACCTTCAGGTATTGGGGATCGAGGATCCCTCATACCTGCTACTCTTAGAATGAGTTTCCTTTGCTAAGTTTCAAAGCCTCTTGGATGTCAGACATTAGAGATATCCTTTACTCTTTGATTATCACTAAAATTTCTTTGAGGATATGTTTCCCCGCTTGATTGGGTGTTGAGGATTGAAGATCCTCTCTACCCTTTACCTTGTTGGCAACGGTATCGATTAAGTGGTATCTGTGACTCCCAAAGTCTGAAAGGAATTTGGGGATCAGAGTTTGATCTTTTGATTTACTCCTTGCCACCAAACTTATGACTGTTAACCAACCTTATTTTTATGTTTTCAACCTTAGCTTTTGAACACTAAAGTTACACCTATCATATAATAGTCAAAAAGAAAACACTTGTTCTCAAACGTTAGGAGTCAGGGATAACCTTACCCTTTGCACCTCTATAAGCAACGGGTAAGAGGTACTACTGATGCCTGAAATTTAAAAGGTTTTGTAAAAAAATTTAAGTCTAAGCCAATGTGTCGCAAATTGGAGGTCGAGTTTTCCCCTTACCCTTTGCAAATATTTTAAGGTGTGTGATAAAGGAGACTTGCAAAGTTTAAAACTAAATTACTTTAAGTCCAAAGTTTTAAAGCATGAAACTAAGTTGAAACAAAAGGAGATCACAAGTCTAACGTTCTCAAAGCAATTTTGAAAGCCTTATAAGCCTATAGTCAAATGTATAGGGTTTTTTTGGACATCGGGGATTGGAATTACTCTTTACCATCTCCACCTCTATAAGGAATTCAGTAAGGAGTACCCCCAATTCATGAAGTCTGAAAAATGTTGATCAATAAAATTCCTTCTAAGGTAGGCTTGGGAATTTGTAGTCAAAGTTTCTCCTCGCCTTATGTAAAAGCTTTAAGGTTTGAATCAAGGAGCAACAATGATGCCCAACACTCGAAGGTCATTAATCCTAACTCACCCAAATTTCAAATAGGGAAAATCCCTCAGGGAACCTTGAGGTTTGACGCTTGATGATGATGTCATAAATGTCATCAATCAGTGCACTGAAAAAGAAACTCGATCTGGCAAGGTAAAAAGAGCCCAAAAATGGGAAGAAAAAAAGCAAAACAAAACAAAATGAAAACAAATGACAATGAAGATTACTAACAAAAGAATACCAACACCAAATCAAGAGAAATAAAAGAAGACAGGGAACAAACAAAAATCAAATGAAAGATATAAGCAACCAACAAAAACCAAAACCCACAACTCGAAACCACACTACTCAAGATAGTCATTTATAGAAATTCACAGAGTGAAGCCATAGAAACCAACCAACCTGAATAGTGTAAGAGTGAAGGGGAAAATGATACTCAAACCAATGAAGTTGAGCAAGTGACACACTAGACAGATGAACTCAAACACCCACACATGAGGAGCACCACAAATCCTATCTCCTTGACGTGAAATCACGAGCAAACCAATGACTATAGTAACAAAACTCTCCAACACAAAAATTTCTACAGCTCAATTGGATAATTTTATCACACAAGTATTTGCGAAATGAGGGGAAAATGTTATTCAATCATCCAATTAATGTTTTAGTTAATGAATCATTTAATGTAGATGGAATGGCACTTACCTCGAGTGGCATCATTTTAAATTTAGCGGTGCTTATTAAATTTTAAAAAATATACCATTAAATTCAAAGCAGTCGAGAGATTGCCTGGTAGGATTTGATGTGACACGTATGCAAAATGATGTGTCATCACCAAATGTCATAGGTCAAGTACACACAAGAAGAAACACACCACAATATGACATCATAAATGTCATTGGGTCAAACAAACATGCAAACGGGGAAAAGGTCGGGGGTTAGGCCCAACAAGGAAGGTATACCCTTCCTGGGAAACCTGACACCTGAACTCCAAAGACAACAGGGAACAAAGGACAAAACAGGGGAAAGAGGCAAAAGAAAGAAAGGAAAACCAAGGGGAACAAAGCCACACAAAGAACACGAGAAAAAGAAGGGGGGATGCCCATTTTACGAAAACAAAAAAAAGGGGCGTGAGTGCGAAGGCACAACATGATCATCTCCAATATAACCATCATTGAGGAAAACCTTGTACTTGTTCGAAAATATGGGATAGAGTTAAATAGAAGCCGAATAATATCACACAAGAAAAATATCATGCTTCCTTATTTTCCATTCAATACATATTACATATTTATAGGAGGATGTCCCCTATATTCTAGGATATTAGCTCAACTGAAATATCCTCCAAGCCTATTATAATAACAATACATTAATCATATTGTTATGCTAACTATATGCTAATTCTAATATATGAGTTATTTATAACAACTCATTTACATCCTCACACTAATGTAATATTAGCAATATTAAACATTTACACATAATAATTACTACCGCAATGTTAAGCACTAATGATATTTCCTAACATTCCCCCCCTTAGTGCAAACATGGTAGAAAAACATTCACACACTCCTCTACAGTATGCTCACCCCTGTGGCATGTCCAACTATGTGACTCATGACTTTGATCCAAAAGAAAGGCTCTCTCCTTCCATGGTTTTAAATAGGCTTACCACAAACCTTGACGTGACAAGAACCCATCAACTATCGACCTCGTGTGATTTTCTAGATCTCCCACAAACCTTTTCAAGATACATGAATTGACTTACTTTGGTGCTTTTGTTAGCCACTATGCTTGTACATCAGGAAAGTATATAAGAATCAACATACACATCACAAATATGAAAAAATCATGCTGGAAAAGTTTTCTAGTGTTCTTATGGACCAATTGTAATGTCCTCTTTTTGAGATTACCCTAAATCTTGTCCTAGAATCACAAGCTTAATGTAGTTAGGGTTGTAACTTACCACTCAAATGCTTCAAACAAGATAAATCTCGACTTTAGGTCCTGCAATCATGTTGGATAATATTGGAAATGTAATGAACATGTGGTCAAAACATAATAAATGTTTTGTCTATTTAAAATGCATAACTATTCCAAGACTATCTAAACTACCAATATTCATAATGCATAGTGGAGGTCTTAATCATAATAGGATTTGAATGAGAAACATGATAAGTCCGCTCGAAGCTACACATATAAGCCCAAGAGCATGAGCGTCTAACCAAGACAACCCACCCCTTGGTCCCAACTGTTAGAAATGTCTGAACCAAGACAATTCCACCCTTAGAATGGCATGTTTAGTGGATACAATTGTATCTACTTTTCCTATCCATGCTATCTTATCCATCCTCCTTATGATTGAGACTCCATCCTAACAATCAGCCGTAGTTTGATTTGATAGGGGAGCCTTGAAAGGGGTGCTTGTAAACTACTCAACCCAACCCATCTAAGCCCAAGAGAACGAGCATCTAACCAAGACAACCCACCCCTTGGCCTCAAGTGGTAGGAACGCCCAACTAAGACAATTCCACCCTTGAGGTGGCCTACTTAGCATAAGAGGCTCGTAAACTACATCCTCCTAACTTGCTTTGTAGTGCCTCTCCATGATTCACCCTATCAGTGTTGACCGTATGATGGTTGGTTCGTCGGTATTGTTGTGGTCTTACTTGTCAACTCCGCCTTGTGGTCATGTATTGATTGGTGGTTAGTCTATTTGATTTAAATTTGGTCGAGTAATGTTTTTGATTAATTACCATATTAGAATAGAATTATTATGTTAAAAGGTATTATGATAAGTAAAAATAAATGTCATTTTTGATTAATTGATTTATTAAATAATTTATCAAATAAAAGTATTTTGGTAAGAGATATAAATATATTTATTAATAATTTTGGTGTATAATGTAATATTAAAATAAATTAAACTAAAATAAAATAAAATAGAATAGAATTATAATGGAGTGTTTTAATAAATAAATAGTAAAAGCAATTTAAAGATTGAAAGATTTTCATGCAAGCGCATGCACCACTCTAAACTGATTGTTGAAAAGAAACTAATTGTTTTATTGGAGATTTTTGAGTTTAAATAAATGAAAAGGTGGTAAAATAATATGATATAAAATATTAAATTGTAAGGAGATAATGGAAAATCAACAAAAACAATTAAAAAGATAGAAAAAGAATTGTTCAGAGCACATGCATGACTTCAAATTGGTTGTAGTTTGGAAACTTGCTATTTTGTGAAGAATTTTATTTATTTTTGTGTTCAAAAATCTTATAGTTTCTTTTTGGAAAAATAATAATAAGTAATTTTTTTTGGGGGGGAGAGATTATGGGTTATTATTATGATTGGATTTTTGTTTTTGAACAAAGAACTGGGTCTACAAGAGTAATCTGTTAAATAATTGTTTGGATTGTTTGTTTTCAAAATTGGAATTGGGGAAAATTAATGAAGATTTGAATTAGGCTTTGGAGAAGTAGATTCTTGTTGACGTAGAAGTTAATCTTGACACCAGTATCTATCTTAGTAGCATTGGAATTCAGGTTGGCTTTGTTTTGTTTCTTGTTTCATTTTTTCGATTGATGTAATTTGAATTCTTCTTTCTATGTGTGTCGAAAATGATTGTTTGTTCATTGATTATGTTTCATAATGTTGCATAAATTCAATATTTTGAGTGCTTCCTAGCAAATCTATCTTGTGCATATTTTTTGTTTTTTGTAGTCTATTGTTATGGTGTCAAATTTATTGTTCTCCCAGCCATTGGAATTCATATTGCATGTGATTATTATTCATATAGCCTTTGATTTTTATATTCAAGCATTTGATTTTTAACCCCCATAGCATTCAAATTATTCTACCATAGTGTTTCTACTCATCAAACAAACAAGTATTAGAAAGTTGGGTATTTATTGGTTTTACTAAGTGGCATTTTAACATATTCGCCATTTCCTTGTTTGCAACCAAAAGAAGCTAGAGCTTGTAATTTTTGATGAACTTTGCTTTCATCTTTTAAAGATGTGTTACTGTATTGAAGGAATAGGTCATTTTCTTTCCTTAGACGAACTAAGAACTCCATAGTATTACCATTTATGGTCCTTCATTAAATTACATATACTTTTGTATATTGGTGAATATTTCTATTGTCTTTCATTTAATGTTGATAATCAATGACTTTACCGTGAGTTTGACATCAATGGAAAAAGCATCATATTTGTTTCGGCTTTTAATTTTATTTAAACTCGTAGAATTCTATACCTTGTAATTCAATCCTTTTCAAAGGTTATTTTGTGTTTTAAGCTTGTTGTTTCAATTTCTTTAAATGGATGATTATGATATATGGAAATCAATCATTTATAATTCATTGAATATATACTTAGCATACACTTTATTTAAGATGGTATTCAATTTTTTTCATATGACACTTATTGTTTAAAAGACAACCCCATGGTATAGTATAAATCGGTTCTATGATGTTGATCCTTACAACAAATAGCAAATTTGATTGTCATGTTGATGGTCAAAATAGCACAACAAAATTAAACAAAATATATCTATCATATTTCTCCTCAAAAAAGAAAGATAACATAAAGAAATCTATCTTCCAAGGTCTCGGTAGTTGGTTCTCAACTATGCTAATGTTATTCAACGGCCAATGCAATTGTAATATTCAAGGGGCCTACTGGTATAAAGGAATAAAAATTGCATCATATCAATTAACCTACATTTGGGGGGTATAAATAAATAGAAAAAGATAGAACAAAGCCTTAGAATAGTAAAACATGAATATAAAATTCTTCACATGTAGACATGTACCTTAACAATGTGTGTTTTCTTCAACTAACCAAAACAATAACATGATGCAATCCATAACATAACCTACACCATTGCATTCATTCACAGTGATAATTCAACAATCACAACCATTCATCAAATCTTTACTTCAAAATTAAAACACATCACCCACTCATTGCTAAAATCAAATCAATAGACACAAATGAATTCCATTCATAGACAATTCAATGAAATAATCTTAGATCTGGTTTCCCTTATTGATTTGCATCAAATAGAAAACATTTATGCACAACATCCACTAGCATACAGATGATTATAATTCATTAACATTATCATTGAGATCCAAACTTGACAATAACATGAAACTGTATAAAACTGTAAAATTATCTAAGTGCAACAGAGCTTCTAAGAGTATCTTGCTTAAAAACTTATAAAATCCTAAGACTATAACAATACTATCTGCTATCTCATCAGATGGCTAATCCTTCTTCAATCAGCCAAATTTTACAAAATGGAGCTCAAAATTACATATAGGGAAGCCATGCACAAATTTATCTCAATCAAAAACTAAGATCCACTAATTAAGGAACGAGAACTACATGAAGAAGACGATCTTTAGTTCAATGGTTTATGGCCCTGTTATAAAAAATATGACACCTAAAAGAGGAAAGTAGAACTGTTGGATAAGATCTACATTTAAACTCATGTCATAACCCTGCAAAATAGGAGAGAAGAGAAAGTTATCCATCAAGACAGAATATCCCATTGCCAACTCATCCCTGCATAGTCTTCTTAAGAAGATATTCATCATAACTAGAGAACACTTATTGAAGAATATCCACATCAGGTCCATCTACCCAATTATCTTCAAATTTAATTCTTTTCAACTCTATGGAGGAAAATTCTTGCATATCCTTCAACTTAATCAACTCCTTCCTAGTAGCCTTTACTTCATCTCTGATGTTCATGAGTCTATCTAAAAAAAAGTCTTTATCATCATCCTCTTTTTGTATTACCTCCTCAAATATGTCATTCCATTTCTCTTTTAATTTATCAATAGGAAGACCTTCTTTGATAGGGATATCTACATTTACCAAAATAGCAATCACTGCCTCCAATTCATCAATCTGTACATTCAAGTCCTTATTGGCTTCTTGGACTTCATTTTTATGTTCATAGATGAATTTGGATCTAAACCTAATTATACTCAATGTTTTCTCAATGAAATCTGCATTATCTTCGTCGAGGATTGATTGCTCTAAGAGAGTTGGCTTGGGTGCCTTGCTAATGTATTTTAGTTTCTTGACATGCTCTCTATACTCTTCCTCTTGTTTCTCTAGGACTTCAACATGTTGATTCATTTCTTCCCACAACTCCAATGCACCTTCATGAACTTTGAAACCAATACCAGTAACTCACCAACCTCTTGATTGAGTCGATAAAACCATCTATCAAGCATCCCAACTTTACTTCTCAATTGCACCAAATCATCAGTTTCTTTCTTTCTTAGTAAAATTGGGGTCTCTGGAGTAGCAACTTGTTGAGAAACAGGAGTCGAGACATCCTTCAAGAATTTATGTAACTGATCCAATTGGGCTTTAAGTTCATCCTTCCTTTATTTATCCTTAATAATCCTATATTTGGTGGAGGATGCCACAATGTCAATAAGGTTCATTTGTTGATTCCTTGTAGGTCTCCCCAAATTGATAGTGCCCAACTGGTAATCAATCACCTGCATATCTTATTTGTCTTTTTCCACCATTGGGATTGCACATTCGGCTATAATCTCACCTACATCTGTGAGCTTAGTGGAAAGGAGAAACCTTTCCTTTTTCTTGGGCCTCTATTTCTCTATCTCCTTCATCATTTCATCCCAATTCAAAGGCTGAGGTTGA